>PQWD01000421.1:0-28315 GCA_019425675.1 Leucinodes orbonalis
TTCCATCAAGTATATTTGATACGCAACGGATAAGCTACATGTTTGGCTAGTACTAAATTACGGCATTAAGCAATTAACTATTTTTTTAAATTAGATATAAAGAAATATTACTTTGATTACCAGACCTATGTCCACCAGTGGACTGCGATAGGTTGATTAGGAAACATTATTTTACAAAACATGTTTCAAAACTTAATTATGATTTTGGGCCTTAATTAATCATTAGACTCGTATGATTAACTTGATTAAATACTAACTTGATTTAATACGTAGATCCAAAAATATTTTTGAATAGATTTATCTAAATAAATAAAAAATACATTCCAAAACATTGAATTTATTCATAAAGTATTTTTTTTATATTTATAAGCTCTAAAGATACTATACATTTCTGATTTCTTGATTTTCATGCTTCATAAGTTTCATAACATAACTACAACTTCTTTTTTATATGTCTTTTTTATGTAACTGAGTTACTATACTTACTGTAGTATTGTTGACGACCCATTTGGTCTTGCGGTTGAGAGGTCGACTGCAACACCAAGGGTTCCGGGTTCGATCCCCGGGCAGTACATACATTTGTGTGCATGAACATGTCTGTTTGTAATGGTCTGGGTGTTTTCTATGTGTAATATGTATGTATTTAAAAAAAATGTATATAAGTATATTCATCCGTTGTTTAGTACCCATAATACAGGCTTCACGCTTAACTTGGGACTAGATGGCGCTGTGTAAATGTCAGTGGATATTAATTTATTTATTTATTGTTGGAGTTCTTTTAGTACGTTTTATTTAATTTGTATTTTCATTACTTCTTTTGATTTGGATATAGTTGATCAAAAATAACATGTAATAAATAGCCTTCTCTGAACAAGAACAGTTAAATACAAAATATGTTACTTATTTTACGGCGACATTTTAAACTTTTAAGAACCAATCTTACATTTCATTTAAAGCATCAAAACAAACAATACCTATCTAAAGTTGAACAAACAGATCCGAAAGTCTCGTTTATTAGGCGCCACTAGTTAATAGGTGCATGTTGACATAAAGGAATGACCTAGTGCATTAACAAAACGGATGCCTTTGCGACTGTGTGCCGTGCGCCAGATGAGACCTATGTAGGGGATGGTATTGTCGATAAAAAATATCGATAATTGGTTTCTACTATCGATACATTTCCAAGCTTAAGTATTGTCAGTGCCTTAGTGAAATGTATGTTTATGTGTGTTAAGGTTTGAATTAAGCAGTCGTTGACATATTTTTTCGAAAGGTAAAGTAAAGGTAACATTTTATTGCTGGGCGCAGGGTATTACAAGGTACGGTTATTTATTATTCTCTATTTATTGGTCTCCATGAATATACTACATAATTATATCATGGGCAGAAGACGTAACATCATCAGATTTGCAAACTTTTATTTACTAGTAACTGTAGATGAATATAACTATGTCAAGGTTATATGTTATTTTTTTTTATTTCAACATAACATATCAGTTTTTGATTTGGACCTTTGAATCAAATGCTATATCTACATAAGAAAACAAAACGTGTCAGTTGACAGTGAGATTATCTTTCAGCAGATTTCGACAGATAGGAATGAAAATACAAGGTATATTCTAATACATATATCCTATAGCTAAAAATATTAAATCAACAAATTTCGAAAAACATATCCCATCCCTATCAAGAGCCGTGCCAGAGGATTATTATCCCAGAGATTATCATCCCGCTACGTCGCGCCAAAATACTGAAAAGAGTTGCAAATTTGCAATGCTAAAGCTGCGAACGATTGACTCGACCTCCTTTGGTATTCTTTCGATCTGTAAGGATTTTGCACTGCTTAGTATGGAGTTTGAAAATTTAATGTTTAAGTAATTGGAAATAAAAATGTATAGACTTGAGTTGTATACTACTATTACGTGGTAGACTCTAGTACGATACTGAGTCGTCTTGGTAGGTATAAGGTACCTCCGCAATGCGAAATAATACCAATAGTATTTTTATGTCATAAAGTCAACGGGACGGTCAGTGCGCTCACCTGATGGCAAGTGATACGCCTGACCATAAAAGATGCAGAATTGAAGAAAATTCACAATATCAGTCATTACTTTACTGAATATAGGTTTAGTCAGAGAGATTAATGTGGATGAAGTGAAAATGGCCATAAGGAGTATAAAGAATGGCAAAGCGGTTGGACCGGATGGTATAGCAGTTGAAGTATGAAAAATATTGAGTATGGATGGGTGGCACTGGCTGAGTTTATTTTTCGGTAAGCTGTTGCATGAGTAAGAGATACCAGACACAGATTAAATAATATATTACCAGATGAATGGCGCAACAGTACGTTGGTACCTATATTCAAAAACAAAGGGGATGTCCAAGATTGCAGCAACTACCGAGGAATAAAGCTCATGTCTGATACGATGAAAGTTTGGGAAAGAGTAATAGAAAAAAGAATAAGAGAAGAGAGTGAAATAACACAGAACCAGTTTGGATTCATGCCGGAAGAGGGACAACGGATGCCATTTTCAGTGTTCGCCAACTCTGTGAAAAGTACAGACGTGTGCATAGAAATCTGCATATGGTATTTATGGATTTAGAAAAGCGTATGACGTGTCCCTCGAGAGGTTTTTGGTGGGCTTTGATTGAGAAGGTGTGCCTTTGAAGTATGTTGAGCTTATTCTGCTACGCTGCTATACAACGCATTCTGGTACAAGCGTAAGGTCAGCGCTGGTACTACTGGCAGTTTCGGGGTGGCGGTAGGCCTTTACCAAGGGTCAACATTAACCCCTACCCTTTCCTATTAATTATGGATGCTCTTACTTCGGACATACAGGAGGAGGCATCCTGGTGCATGCTGTTTGCTGCGATATCGTTCTCGTGCTGAAGGGACTTTAGTTACAGAGTAATTGTAGGTGGCAACAGAAACTGGAGAGTGTTGCTTGAATGATCAGCAGAAGTAAACAGAATACCTGCTTTTGTGGTTTCGGCGGTCTCTCCGATCCTGTTTCTATCACGCTAGATGGCGTAAGACTGCGTACTTGCTCCGATTTTAAATACCTCGGTCCCATCATACAGGGAGATGGAGGAGTTGATCGCGCGGTGCAGCACAGAATAACCGCAAGATGGATGAAATGGCGGCAGGTCACAGGTACAACATGCGACCTAAGGATGCCGCTCAAATTGAAGGGCAAAATTTACAAAACCGTCATACGGCCTGTAGTCTTGTATGGATCTGAGTGTTGGGCTGTTAAGGACAACGATGGAAGACGATTGCATGCAAACGAAATGAAAATACCAGAAAGTATTCTCTCTGGTAGAATTCAGAAAGTTAGTGCTAATGGTCAATGTTCCTCGGGTGCCCTGCTGCGCATGGGAGTTCCTCAAGGCTCAATATTAGGTCCCCTTCTCTTTCTTATTTACATAAACGATCTTGCTTACTATTGTAGTAATCTTTCAGACGTAGTACTATTTGCTGATGACACTTCTCTAATCTTTAACGTTGATAGACATAGAGAATCATTTGACGAGGCAAATAGTGCCCTGTCTCGGGTAATGCATTGGTTCACAGTAAATAATTTATTGTTGAATACTAAAAAAACCAAATGTATTAAGTTTAGTTTGCCTAATGTAAGACAAGTAGAAACCAATATCACTCTTAATAATTAAAAATTAGAATTTGTTAGTTCAACTGTTTTTCTTGGAATAAGTATTGATAATAGACTTCAGTGGGGACCTCATATTGAATCTCTTGCTGGAAGGCTTAGTTCAGCGGCATATGCGGTTAGGAAAATAAGACTTCTGACAGATGTTGAAACAGCAAGATTGGTTTATTTTAGTTATTTTCATAGTGTAATGTCATACGACATGTTGCTGTGGGTGCAGCTGCTGACATACAAACCATTTTTGTACTGCAAAAAGAGCAGTTCGCGCTATTTACCAACTTAAACCCGTGATTCTCTTAGAGAACTTTTCAAAGAAATTAGTATAGTGACAGTAGCGTCAAATATTTTTATGAGAATTTAATGTACGTGCGTAAAAATATTCATATGTTTGATAAAAACTGTGATCTTCACAGTCTCAACACTAGAAATAGAAACAAACTTGCTGTTCCAAATCTTCGGCTACACAAAGTGGGTAAATCTTTGTTGGTAATTGTATAAAGTATTTAATAAAGTACCAAACATATTGTCGATCTTCCCTTACTTAAGTTTAAAGGTATAATTAAAAGTACCCTTTTGAAAAAAGGATATTACTGTGTTAACGACTATTTAGCCGATAACATTATTTGGTCTTAATGTGCTCGCATTGTGTTCCAAGTAAAAATAATGTAATTAGGATGATAATATAGAATTATATAAATTAGACATATTACAGCTATGTAAAAACGAATAGTATTATTACATTATAAACCCCATTTTTTGAAAAGAGTAACTACACGAGTTTCTTGCCGGTATCTTCTCGGTAGATAACAACCTCCCGAACCGGTGGTAGATTCATTAAAAATAACTTCTTGACGATTCAAAAGTGTCATGTAATGATTTATTTGAATAAAACATTTTTGAGTTTGAGTTTGAGTTTGAAAATGTTGAGATGGATGTGTGGTGTCACGAGAATGGATAGGATACGAGATGAGTATGTAAGAGGAAGCTTAAAAGTAACACCAGTGACTGAAAAGTTGAGAGGAAATCGGTTAGCTTGGTATGGACATGTCATGAGGAGGGATGAATGGCACGTAACAAAGCGAGTGTTGAATCTGCATGTGGATGGATGTGTAAACAGAGGAAGGCCAAAGAAAAGATGGATAGATTGTGTAAAGATGGATATGAGAGTGAAGGGGGTTTGTGTGGATGACACAGCTGATAGAGAGGAGTGGAAGAAAAAGACATACTGCGCCGACCCCAAGTAATTGGATAAGGGCAGGAGAATGAGGAGTAGTCATTATTTTCCGTCTACGCCACCCTGCGCCTGTCACCCGAGACGATCCATTTTAGGTGTCTCATTAATAGAATATTTATATTTGTAACTAATGTCATGACAATTCACATTCATATTTCTTCATCAATATTTTTTCTTGTTTTATTTTTATTGGTTTGGTTTTATAACTATTGCATTCAATATTATGTTAGACATCAAATTAAAACCATAATTAAACAATGTAGCTAAGATAAAGGGCACAGATCCACGTCATCAATACCATACTAACTAGTCCACAAACATTCATTAGTACATACAAATTTACATAACTGCCATCCGAGAGTAATTGTAATGTAAAATTATGGCCAACTGTAAATCTGTGTTATAAACTAACAATGGCAAAGCAACGGCAAATGATAGCTCTCCCTTAAAGTGGCCAAGTCTTAGGGTGAGTTTACACTGTAATCTTTAAAATGAATTTATTAAATATATAAACTCATTTATATAAACGAATTACCTCATGCCTACTTAAACACACAATATGTTGATGCACACAAATGTTTGTACTGGCCGGGGATCGAACCCGGGACCCTTGGTGTAACAGCCGCCGACGTGTTATTTTTTTATTTATTTAATTCTTTATTGTACACTGAAATACACAAAAAAAAACAAAAAGAAAAGAAAAAGTGTTAACCATTAGACCAGATAGGTCGTCGAAATGTTAGGGCTCTGTATGATGACGGCATCTATTACAACAGAGCTCCTATAAATAGCTGAACAACCCTGACTGACTGACATAGTGATCTATCAACTCACAGCTCAAACCACTGAATGGATCGGATATACTAGATAACCACTGACGTAGACATCTGCTAAGAAAGGATTTTGATTAATTCTACCCCCATGAGTATAAAATAGGAGATCAAAGTTAGTATAAACCTTTGTCAATTTCAAACCGATCAGGCTGAGCTTTGCATGCATAAAGATAATATGACAAAGGCATCCCCAAGAAAGGATTTTGATTAATTCTATCCCCAAGCCGATAAAATAGGGGATGAAACTTTGTCAATTTTGAATCGATCGGGCTAAGACTTTGCATGCACAAATACTGACATAGATATCGCCTGAGCAACGATATTTATACAATCCACCCCAAAAAGAGATAAAATAGGTGATGAAAGTTTGTAGAAATCTTAAATTTACGACTTATTGAACTGAAATGTAAGAGAAAAGCAACTTTGATAAAGGCGTTCGCTTAAATAGGATTTTGAAAATTTAACACCCAATAGGGATAAAATAAGGGATGATAGATTGTATTAGTTTGAACCTATCTGTACTCAATGAATCGAATAAATGAAGACATACAAAATATTTTTTAGTCCAAAACTCAAATTTGAAAGAATGGACAGTTATATGTTACTTACTCAAGAGTAAGTTCATCCAATAGCTTGATAGCTTCAGTGCTTATGACAGATTAGTTAAGAATACTGTGCACAAAGAAGTTTTGGAGGCTTAAATTTTTTACAAACGCTAAAACAAAGTAATGCTTGGTGGTAGACTTGATACTGAGTCGTCTATGTAGGTACCACCGCATTGCCAGAGATCGTCCCGTCAAATAAAAATGCTATGCACTTTTGTGTTTCTGGATAAGGACACTGTAGCTACTGAAATTACCGGGTATAAGGACCTAACACTTGGTGTCTCGGGTGCCGGGCGCACTGCAGCATTGATGGAGAATAATAACTGTTTATCAGTTGTTGGTCTCCTTTAACGCCGCTCTGTCATGGTCAGGCTTATCACTTACTATCAGGTGAGCGTCCTGACAGTCCTGTTCACTTCGTATCATAAATAAAAATGCAAAGCTATACCTAATTATGAATATTGTACTTCTAAGCATTAAGAATTACAACGTGAGTGAAGCTGCGAGCAAAAGCTAGCATTAATTGTTTAAATTTTCTTAAAACACCCATACACAACGTAATTACTAAATTCCATAGCTTAAATTAATAATGACCACGAAAGTAAATTTATTTAAGATACCTAGCTTTTCGATACAACCTGCCGACCGCAAGGCCAGGCTGTATGTGTGCGTCACTCACACAGGTAGCCAGCCGTTCGAAATACCTAATTTGCAGCCACGTGAAACGGATTATGCCCTCTTAAGTGAAGAAATCAAATTAAAATATACTTTAAGAATTCAAGGTAAAATTCAAAAATATATATAAGTGTCTTAGGATCGGTAATTTTAAATAGTGGAATTGCAATCGCTGAGGGGACTTAAATGAATAATAATAATAAAAGTAAGTGCTTTCTCGCATCACTTGAAACTGGAAAAATAATCAGGATGCCCGTTAACAGCCTCTCGTGAAGTCAATAATTGAGAACGCGCTATATTAAATCCAGTGTCAGGTGCCTACATCCAATTTTGCGAATAATATTCAATTTTGGCACGTCAACCGCTTCACCGAGCGGTCTCGGATTGAACTATCAAACGCAGTTTCATCATGTACATTACATACTTTGTATACAACAATTGTGTATTAATCAAGACATTGCTATTTAGTTGAAGGGAGGCCTTCGTTCAACAGTGGACATTTTAGGCTGTAATGATGACGTATAATAATATTGTGTCTCTTTCTCTTCGAATCGTCTTGAAACACCAGAACACAATCAATTTCGCGGTTCAATGACCACTCATCAAATTATATGTTCGTATTGATCTGAGTGTTTACTATGAATACAACTTCCTTTTGGTAGTCCATGTACTGTAAGAATAGAGAAGCCAGCAACTTCCCTAGGGGTTCCAAAATTGACGCACGAACAGAAATGAAAGTCATGACTGTTGAGATGTCATGTACTGATAAAGGCCTTTTTAAATCCTAGGCATCCAGAACCACAAACCTACCGTGCTGGAGTCAACAAGATCCTGTCGTAATGAAAATACCAACGAACTTAAAGCAATTACAAACGCCAACAACATGTCAAGCTTACAATGTCCACGACATTTCGGTAGCAATTTCAGTGTTCCGACTAGTGCATTCCTGAAAATCTTTAGGAATTAAAAACAGACAATGTTCTGGGTTTTACAAAAGCTATATTTAAGAGACTGGTTTATTGACATCTTTATAACAAACTAATCAATTTAATTTATTTATTATCATTGCCTCTAAAGGCAAGAGTAGTGAATTATAGTTAGGGTAAACGTAGCTTTACTGCTTACATATTTCGTAAAAAGAAATTCATTATTTATGTCGAGTGTTGTAAGCGCCTATTAACTCTGGCACAGTGGAATTTGTGCTTTTACTTTTACTTATATATATATATATATATATATATATATATAAGTAAAAGCAAAAGTAAACATATAATATACTTATAGTAAACGAGTGGTCACGTTTACTTAGGGCCCTATACTCAATTTTAAATATTTAAATCAAAACTACAACACCATAAAAAGTGACAAATGATCGTCCATCGTATGTGGCATTACATTATTTTGATGATGTATCTACGATAATTTAAAGCAACTAGTTCATCAATCTCACCCCTGGACAAACATGAACCCATTTGCAAAGAATATATTTTATTGTTGTTTGAACCACAATCTACAAATAAAAATTTCTATCTGTTGTCTTTTTGTACAACTATAAAATTAAATTTCTAAATGTCAAGAATATCAACCAAAAACAATTCTATAAATATGAATAAATTATTTTCCTTTGTTAACTATATAAGGTACATCAATCACCATAAAGTCAATGTTCCAATCACAAATGCGCTACACGGGTAACGCTGATTGTGCGCCCTAACAGCCGCGCTACTGATTTGACAAAGCAAACAACAATCAACCCGCTTGGTGGGCACGATTTCATATGCACTCGGTTCCAAAATCAAGTGCAATGACGATCCTTACGGAATCGTAGATTGACGCCTTTATTTTCGTCATTTTTAATAATTTGTCAATAAAACAAATATGACATTTCATTTATTGATTTCACGAATTTTGTACGCTCCATTTATAAAAATTAAGTAGGTAGAAATAATTTTAAAACTGTGCAATTTCTGTGTTAATACCAAATAACTGTACCCATCGAAATCTATTTGTTAAAAATGTTTAATAATTCGACTGTATCCTATCACCACACACAATATTTATTTATTATTGCTGTATTGCGATCGCAAACGTGCTAAACGGGCAGTAAGTACGTTAGCTGCCCAAACAGCTGCACTGTTTATTTAGACAAAGTTGACCACAATCACATAAGTCAAATCTCGTAGTAAAAAATACGCGATCAAATGCCAACGAGTTTTAATAAATGCACGTTTACTAAAGAATTACCATCCCTTATTAACTTCTTCAGAAGTCTCTCCAGCTATAAATAACGACACGAAGTTTAAACAGAAACAAAGAGTACACGAAGGATTGGAAAAAAGTTTTTATCTTTTGATTGTTTGATATCGCGTTCATTGTTTCATTCTTTTGCAAATAGAGCTTGAAAATTTTATTCGCCCTTTGTGAAAATAATATCGCACACTTATTCGCAGTTACATTAATGCGTATACTGATCTTACTGAAATCGTCGACGCTTCATTGCTACGATGTCAGTGAGAGCCTAACTTGCGTATATACAATTCCAAGTAAAAAAAGTAGTCAAATCCTCTTCACAAACCAACATAATTTGTTGATTATTTCTTTGATATCTTATACTAGTAGATTTTTGGTTGGAGTTATTGATTTAATTAAAATCCTGAAGATTTTCGCTATTTTCTTTCTCGCTCTGGACTGCTGCTGCTTTGGTTTGGATTTGGTTAAGTTTTACCAACTTTTGCGTATTTTCTTTTCTCTTTGCACTGATGGAAAAGAAACAAAAAGGTATTTTTGAGTGAAAAGAAGCCTACGGGCTACCATTTATATTTATAACTATTTCAAATGCAAGATGTCTACTGCATCTGGTTATAGGCCTCCGAAAATTATAAACCCTTACTAACGGCACTATTATGCAGACAGTCCATCGGCCTGGAGGGTCCTATGTTATGCATACATGCCGTTATTCCCAAGGATCTGGAAATTCGAAATAAAACATGTACAAAGGCACAAAGAGACAGCTGTCAGAACTTTAATTAAATCTTAGTTACAGTATTGTAAATGTTCAATTTAAAACAAAATGAAAGTTCAGGGATCTAGTAAAATTAAACTCTTTAATTCGAAGTTTCAATTATTGAACGGCTTAGGAGCACTATCATTAACAAACTTCACAGAAGAATCCTTAATATTTCAAATTGCACCTTGCATTTTAATTTCAATATTTCCCTTTGGTGAACCGATTTTATCATTTCGAAAATAAATTTTTCATCGCACTCATAAGAAAAACCAACAGGGAGTCCTTTTGTGTATATTTCCTTTGAAAGTTAACAATACAACACCCTTAATTCGTTTTGGTGAATTATAAAAGTTTAGTAATTGCAAAGTTTGTACGTAATAAATGGCGGCGAAGGCATTTTTCGGTTTGGTTTATTATGAAGGATTCCTTGTCTGGAGATACTAAAGCGCGTATTTTGTTAAGGACAAAGCATAATTGCTGTTGCATGTGCCCTGAAGTTAGTAAAAGGGAACGTAAATATTTCTGGCAAGCTCGTTTTTATTTGCTTTGTGACTTTTGTGTGGTTTTAACTGAAATTTACTGTAAGAAGAATAAGGATTTTTATGTTTGAAGTCAACACGAAAGACTGAAAATAAACCGAGATATATTTTTTAAATTTTTATTTGGCAGACTCTATTGTTTTAGTACTGAGAATAGAAATTATGAACAATTAGAATTAAAAGATATCATTATTTTTAAGCGAAGTGTTTGAAATTAAATTTCCTTGTACAATAAACCGCACATTGTACTTGGTTAAATTGATATTTTTGTTTTACGTTGAGTACAATAAAGAATTAACTTCACTATTCTTCATCGTTTCAGCAAGTCAAAATATTAGTACCAGTCGCATATTTTGTAACCGATAGGCGCCGGGATCATTATCTGGAGTCTGAACTGAACCTAGAAATGGCCAAATTGATGGCGATTTACTATTGGTATTAATAATCTAATAATAATATATATCCAATAGCAAGACATCACTGCAGTTGCCTATTTTCTCTGTAGCCTGTGTCAGTCATTTTAGTATGGCCAAATGAAATCTTAATGTAATTTGTGACGATCGCAAAGGTGAGTCAATATAATATAAAGCATGTGAAACCGTTAGTCCTGGCTAGTGCTTTCTACAAACCTTTGCACTGGGTGCAAAGGCTTGTGACCAGTAGTCGCATCGTCGAGATTGATTTTGATTACGAAGATATTGAAATTATAATGCTCGATATACGCTACATACTTAACTACTACACTTTTATTAACACCATCCACGGTTCTGATGGTATGCTTACTTTATATAAGCTTACTTCACTAAGTAGTTAAGATAATTCTTGCCCTGATCTTTTTTATGGACCAAAATGTTTTTTATAAAAATCTAACGTCAAAGGTTGTGTCGCACAAAATAAACGGACAGAGGATATTTTGTTTACTTGTAAATTTGTGACAGAATCTTTGTTGCTCGTAATAAAAGTCACTTAAGCGAAATTCTCGTTCTAAATTAAGGTGGAAGGCCTTACGGCGGCAAGATTGAAGAGGGTCTCATTGTGAGATGTGGCTGAGGCGCCATTAATTAATTCTGCATTCCATTGTCGTGGATTTAAGTTCGTTTCTAGATATGAAAATGAAAAGTGTTTATTCAGTTTAGGTCATTACAGAACACTTATGAATGTTAAATGAAGCTACCACTGGATCGGGAGGAGTTTATGACTGGCCCAGAAACTGTAAACAGCTACGGATTCAATCATTTCGGTACGACTTTGCAGTTTGTTTGTTTGTCTCCGCAACGAATAATTTTATCTTGAAAAATAAAACACTCTTATAAGTTGACACAGAATAAAATTCAATGGCTGGAGTCTCCTTTTAAGTGTGATTAATACCTATGTTCGGAGACGCTGCTACTTTTTATAATTTCAAGATACATAAGTTAAGATTTAATAATACATAAGAACAGATGATAAAAAAATTTAAGAAGAATAATAATCAAATCTTTTTGTGTGTGTCTGTTGTTTTTGTCTATATATATAAGTATGTTTCTCCGTTGTTTAGTACTCATAATACAGGCTTCACGCTTAACTTGGGGCTAGATGGCGCTGTGTGAATATCAGTGGATATAAAAAAAATGAATTAGGTTTCAGCCCAAAACGTGGATCTCAATTTGAATGACCCAACTTACTGTGAACTATGTCTATCTCATAAGTCTAGTGAGAACCAATTTTATTCATAAATATACTGGAGTCAATATTAGAAGATATCATAAAATTTTTCTTTCAAAATCTAAGCTTTCCTCAAATGGGATGGTTCAAGCGACTTACCACTAAACCAGCACGACGGATTAAATTCTAAGAACTCACACTGATTCCTCATAATAATTGAGGGAGTTTTTTTTTCGAACTTACTACTGCTGTTGGCCGCAGATGGCCTTTACAGCTTCATCGGGCAATTGGCGAGCGCACATGGTTCTCAGCCAAAATTGAGAGGTCAGTCCAACATGTCCTTAGGGTTTTGAACATATGACTCGGAGATAAAGGAGTTAGCAAGCACCATTTCCAGAAATAGGCTATCTGCGGTGTCAACCTTTGTTGGGGGCGAGCACTAATTTAATTTTATTAACAAATCAAGTACCAACCTAGTCGTAAGGTTTATGTTAGTGATTGCATTATTTTTGGTTATCTACTACCTGACCATTTTCTTAGTCCAAAATGAAGACTAGAACTACAATAAATAATACATTGTAGTCACACTTTTCCAAACCACCTTGAATTGCAATATTTCTTATATATTATAACTAACGACCCGCCCTGGCTTCGCACGGGTGCAATGCTGATAAATAGGCACGCCCCTGCCGCCCCGGCCGGCTGGTACCGCTGCAAACCTCAAAACACAAACAGTATTTCTTCACAATTTAATGGGTGTTATTATACATAAACCTTCTTCTGTAATCACTCTATCTATTAAAAAAAACCGTAATTTTAAAGATTTAAGCATACAATGGGATATAGGGACAGAAAAAGCGACTTTGTTTTATACTGTGTAGTGATGTAGGAGTTACTGCACTTGTCCTGAAAGCGAATGTAACACGTCTCAAGTTGAATATGCTAACGCAAATTTGACATCAGTAAATTAATTTCTGAGGTATACTTACATGTGTTATATCCAATCTGGATGGTAAGGCGTGAAAGCTAAAGAAGATTTTTTCCAGGCTGATGATGATGATAAATTCTACTATGATTTATTCTAACCAAAATCCTGCTTTCCTAATTTTAGTCATTTAATTATGATAGTTCTGTTTATTGTTTGTCTTTATTAACAATAAAACAAGCAAAGATCAGCTCTGTTCATTTATAACTCTTCCAAATTGTAACATTTCATAAAAAGTACCTACTATTAGCCACTAAAATATTTAATGCCATCCTAAAGCTTTAGTACAGCTTAAATATTGTAAGAATATTAATGAAAACAAAAATTATAAAAAAAAATAGTTTAACGTTACAGTTATTTTAACTATTTGTTACTTTACCACACATTTAGTTACTACTCAATCTTCTCTAGATAAAGAGACTTGCTCTAAGGTAGCAAAAAATTGCAACAACACAAAATAAGCAGCGTAAGAAATTATTAACAAACGCTCTTAAAGTCAACAAAAGTAATATTGCTTCAAGCAATACCCATAAACTTGAAAACATTTTAGTCAGACCTTAAAAATTAAAGTTGCAGCATTAAAATTTGCTTTAATACTGCCATCCAAAAACTTTGGCGGGATCTTAAGAAGAATTTAAGTGTTGTTTGAGCAAAGCTAGCTCGTCCCACACCAAAAAGTACTTTGAAACTAAAAGAAAATTCAACGTGTGTTGCAGTTCATGAGTAGTCCATGAGAAAAACATATTATGGACTCAAACTGAAAACTTAAGTGAATTTCAGGGAGGACTTTTAGGTAAACGGTTTACTTTAGATGCTGTCGTTTCTAATCTATAAATTAGAGTTAGACTTTTGAATTTTGATAGGATTTAATTGTTTGGTAAATCAACACGTTTTCAGATATAATTGAAAAAAATATAGTTTGAGCATCGTTGGAAAAAAAATATTACCATGAGATATTGGCATAACAAAAAATACTCAAACTTATGTAAAATTTATTACAAAGTACATTATTTTTTTCATGTATGTTTTACGAATAAATGATTTGTTTTGATTAAAATATAAAAAATCTTAACAGAAACATGAAAATAATATTTTCATTATTATCCTTAGGTACTGATTCCATCACCAAAGCATTTATGCAATTGGTTGTTATTGCTGTGATGCGTACTGCAGGGTATAAATGTTCTGTAACCGATATAATTAATACTATTATAAATTATAATAGTTTTGCACAGAATAAATCTACAAACACCGTGGTAATTCTCTTGTAATTGTTTTTTTAGTAATTCACTAAAAATATCAAAGTATCCTAACAATAGTAAATGTAAAAAAGTGGCTATTTACAAGCAATTCCATGAATGAAACGGCACGTAGTACAAGAGGTCGAGGGCCCGGCAAAGCGGCGAGACGTGGAGTGCCCTTCGGGAGACGTCCTACGGGGAACGAGGTCGCGGTGAGCAGGGATTTAGGGAGTCACCCGTCTAGTTTAAGGAGGCTGGAGATTGGAGCGCAGGAATGCATAGCAGACTTTAGATATTCTTTTTTTTTAAATTAAAAGTAGAGTTAAAAGTTTGCTTCTATAATTGTTGTATTTTTTTTTTTACTTTATACTGTAAAAATCAGATGTAAGCTGAGGGATACTTTTAATAATATATATATACATTTGTAGATAACGGTTACGTTTTTTGTATATTTGGCTGAAAGCAGACAATGAAATTACTGAATAGCATAACTGCCACAAGAAACGAAAATATTATATCTTTCCAGGAATCACAGGCGTAATCACAATCACAAAAGTGACAATTCCCATTCATTGATGAGCTCTAATATTTGAATGAAATAAGTATTTCGAAGTAAAATTTACTCATTGGCCTAAACATATGTCAAAAATAAGACTCCGCATTGTTTGAGCCATTTTTTATTATTTGATATAGCTAAATAGCACGGAACTTTTAAATGAAATTTCTCAAACATCCCCGCATACTAACAACCGCCTATTACTTGTAAGTTGCGATATCGGATCACTCAAAATCCCATAATAACACCGAGGGTGGCATTGACAATTTTGCCTCATGAATTTTAAAAGAAGGCATCCGGTGTGTTCCGCTTGCGGCATCTTAGTAGTTCTAACATCCTACCATAAAAAAGCTTGACGTCTCATGTTAGGTAAAGGCTTTGCCCTTAGTGCAATATTGGTGCCCGTAGATCGTATATTATTGGCCCCTCCAGTGGTGTCGTTACTCGTATATCACTCGCAAGTGATTTTACTACACTACACACTAGCTTTATTATCGAAAGGTTCCTTGTTTTCAGCGTATTGTGAGTACTATGTGAGTTAGATTTTAATGTGACTTAGTCAAAAGTAGTGCAAATTATTGTGATGCAACGATGCATGTACGTCTGCAACTGCATGCGAGTAGATTTTTACAATCTGTCTCTTCTAAAATATATTTTAAGTCTGGTATATAAATACATACCTATTGCAATTTAAGTAGCTATATTAAAGCTCTACGTTTACAAGGTACAAAGGCCTAAGAAGAAGATAGGATTTAATACGTTGAAAAAGAAAACGTTTTTTTGCGTTTATTTTCCGTCACTAGTGGAACGCACCAATCGAAAACACAGTTTACCTGTTGGATACGGGTCAAGTGGGGTGTCTCAACGGGATTGTGAATCTTATTTCTATTTTCCATAACCGGAGATGTTACCGGTAAATGGTTTTGGCTGGATGTAAATAGAAATCTGAGAATTCAAGGGTATACCTACGCTTACTCTGGGAATTGATAAATATTAAAACATGTGTTATAAGAAATTGGAACGGATGGGTTTACAAAACATGATATTTTATGAACGTTGTATTTTGACTGTCCCTCACTATTTATAAACGATTGTCTGCTTGGGTAAAATGAATCTTGACTTTTCAAACTTCAACTTATCTCCTAAGCCCGATAGATCTCAATTGCATAGTAAAGATATCGGAGGGTTGTTTGTCGATTGGATATTTAACTACATATCGTACATCGGACGTTGAAAAGACTTATGCTGTTAATGTTTTCTAGTAAGTAAGCAATACTTTGAAAACTTACATAAAAAGCTTACTGCTCGATTTAGAAAATACTACCCTGAAGTGAAGTATTTTGCCATGCCCCCAACCTTAACAGGCGGGTTAGAGTTGTCTGTACTTTTAGGTTCTTTATTGACAAAAGACTGCTCGTATCGGCTTTTTCAAAATTACAACGTGGGTAAAAGGCAAGAGCCAAAAAGAAATAATACGAATATTTAGATTGGTAATAAAGATATTACCAATCAAAATATTCGTGTTATTTCTTTTTTTCTTTGTACATTGTTTCATTCTTGTGTACGGTCAATAAAAGTTTTTCTTTTCTTTGAAAACGCTGTCTCTTATTGAAATGAAATGGATTTAAAAAACAGTAGCTAAGAAGTTTAGCTACAAGTTTATTTTTTCAATGATTCAATCATCAAAAGCTATCCATCATCAAAATCTAGATCTTTTATTATTATAAATGGAATTTCCTGGTGCCCATTTCAGCTGTTTATGAGCTATAACAGCGTAGTTGACAAGAAAGTGCAATTACTTATTTATTGAGTTAGTAACCACAACATCATTATCTTACTTCCTTCCGTTTTATTCCATAAACAGCCTCATTTACCCAAATAATATGTCAAGCGAAAGCCCAATGTAACTTTTAATTAAACAACGTCGGAGCATTCACGGGACAAAGATGCAACGGCGCCAAGTTATAGGAAATTAATTTACTTAAGACGATCCCCATTCATTAGCCTCCGAGATGGAATTTTAAACTACCTTCACAACAGTGTTAAAGTTGCATCATAATGTAGCACGGCTTAAACATTACGCTTAACAGTTTGACGTGTCAGTTAATTAGTTGAATGTTAACGAACATGGCTGGGAACACACGTACATTTCACGCAGATGCATACATTTGAGGTTCAATTTCGTAGTATTAATTTAAGTTTACTAGTTGGTAGAGTACTGATACTGAGCCATCTAGGCAGGTACCACCGCAGTGCCAGATATCGTCCCATAAAATACAAGTAGGTGTGCTTTGCACAAATTCTTTGCAAAATTACCGGGTATGAAATCAACATCAGTCGTCTCGAGTGACGGGTGCAAAGCAGTGTTGACGGAATGTAATGACTTCGCATTGCTATTGATTAATAATAAATTAGTCTTCAGCAGAAAACAAAATGCCCAAGAAAATGTTGTACCAACCAGACTTTATTTACGTATTCAATAAATTCATTGGTTACTTAAAAAAGCGAGGGACTTCAATAATAGAATTTAATACTTCGTTATTAAATAACAATGTCAGTGTGAAAGTTTGAACTTAAACCCTTTAGAGCGAACGAGCGATAATTAATACTCGTCTGGGAAGGGGTTTTTAAACAAGCGTCTCTTACAGTGTAGTTCGTGGAATTTGAACTACCAATTATCTTAATTCATGAATTTTTGAAAATTTCCATTATATAGATAATAACTACAACCTTTATATTATGTTAGTAAGAATACCTTCTACTCGATTTTTCTTTATTGGTAAATGGAGTAGAAGGAATATTTAGGAATATTTTTTTATTAATGGTTCACAGAAAACAATACTATCAGTAACGAAGTTTTTTAAATGAAAATACTAAGAAGATATTATAAAAATATCGTGTGGGTCAGAATATCGGATGTATTGTTTCAGAAATGGTAATGTTAAATAAGAAAGAAAAGGATCCTCAATGTACTAGTATGAAGATCATCACGTCAAGTGACAAATAAGAAAGGCAAAATAAACTACATAATCCACGTATTGCAAAGGTTTTCAGTATTTAGTTTTAAATTCTGTTTTCCACTATAATATAAGAATAATATTCAAAATATAAAGCCATTTTATTAGTATAAAGTTAAAAAAAGGATTATTACAACAATCTCTTAGAATAGAAACTTTGCAACTAATACATTTCTCTTCAACCTATCGGAGTTCCCTGCTAGACAAAGGTCTCCCCCATTTTGCGCTTTTCGTAATACTAAAAACACTATATAACCCGTCAAATATCCCTCTCTGTACGAGAGATTCCCTTAGAAAACAAAACGCTTCTACCCAAGCCCCTGCCGCAACAGTGACGTTCGTTAGCAAATGAAAGATGGTAATTCGGATTAAACTTAATTCAAGTTAGTCAAATTTCGTCAATTGTCCATTAAACTGGGTGTTTTGGAAATTGCTCGAAAATAACACCTATTCAAGGTACAATATAATGTTAATTGCAGTGATTTGTATTAAGTTCGAGTCTCTTCTTTTTCGCAAAGGTTTGAATCGCTTTAGGATTCTATTATGACTATTAAATGTATACCACTAGACTTAAGCAGGGAGGCTTGAAGTCTTCAACTCTGCGCAATGTCTAACGATTTTTTCCGCCATAAACTGTAACTGGCGTATCTAAGTTTTGGGTTGAATGCTACGATAATGATCGAAGGTTAAATGGTGAAGATGGTAGGGAAATGAGATAACTGAATACCGTGACTTAACAATATAACATTTCAAGCTAGCCAACTTGGCTCGTTAAGCTCGCGCCAATTATTAAGCCTTACACCTGATTATCGGTGGCTCAATGGTGTGGACTGTTGCCCTCCTACCAGGAGGGCTGAGGTTCAAGTCTCACCACGTACCAATGTGTTTTTGACTGTACATTATCCGACGCTCTTACGGTGAAGGAAAAGATCGTGATGAAACCTGCGCACGCAGAAGAGATTCAAAGGTGGGTGCACCCTATACGGGTAGGCTCGTGCCCCTCGGTGGGGACGTTTGATGAGCTGATGATGATGATACCTGATTCATTGACTTACAAATCTACCAGACTGAGACGTTACTCAGCTCGACACTGATACGAATGATAATATTTTTTTCTTTAATAGTCACCAATATTGGTGACGCCTAACCTAAAATATAGTAAAAAAGGTGACAAGTGCAATTTATAAAATGTTCACATTATTTCAAATTATTTGTTTTGTAATGTATTGTCAGATTTTTTATATTAAATTGCATTTAATTTCATTATATCATTGTTATTTTTCGATCTGCGATCGAAACCCAAAGTTGTGACCACAAGACGACACTTATATTTATTATCGAAGCTTAAATTATATTTTATATTGAGTAAGTGCATACATATAGAACAGCAGTCACATAAATATATAACAAATCCATGAACTTATATGCTACACCGGAACCCCAATAGTAATAAACTTCTCATCTTTTGCTCAAAGTCGGTCGATAAATATTGCTTAAGTTGATTCAAGATTCAATGAAAAGCCAAATACGTATCTATTGAGATACCTATTAGTTAAAGAATAAAATATTTTGTCATTTTTGATACATTACCCAGATTGAGTTCAGTATACATCCAAAAGAAATTACAGAGAGCATTTTCATATAAATGTGATGGAATCATTAGGGAATTGCGTTTTGCTAAAGAAATTATTTTGATATTACTCTTAAAAGGCTGTTTGACAAAAACATGACTATGACTTTACTGTTGATGGCAAATTCTATTTGATATTTTCAATATTTAGGATGGTAAAAGATTATAATAAGTTCTATAATATATTACAGAATAGAATAGGGATGATGACATTTTTTTTCTGTTATTATATCGATGGACCGCATAATAATAGAAACATTGGTAAAAAAATTACTCCGTTAACATTAAAACTCACAGAGATTTTTCCAATTCTAAAAACACATTAATGGACTTTCCCAAAAACGCTTCATACAAATGGCTACCTAGTTATGACGTCACGCATCAGTAATTAGTACTCATAGATTGTGAATTTTGTACTACAACTATATTAAATGTTGCGTTTACTAAAACGGTTTCATAGCAAAAGTTGTTTTAAATTGTATGTGTTATCCTTTTGTTAGCAAAATTTTGACAATTAATGTACTTTAAAAATGGACTTGCCCATCTAACTTTGAAGACTAATAAAATTCATAAAACATGAGTTTTCGAGCTGAGAGTAAGCACATCGTTATATTTAACCCAGATTTGTAATAATATGAAATAGTTCGTACGATTTCAGGACCCAGTCATCATGCTTATTGTACTTATCTCGCTAAAGGTAAAGTCGTATATATGTACATTTTCGAATAAAGGCACTAATTACAGTACTTCCCCCACGACCAACCCCTAACAGTCAACATCCATCGCCTCCATCGACGCCAGAGCATCGGTGGCTCAATGGTGTGGACTGTCGCCCTCCTACCGGGAGGGCTGAGGTTCAAATCCCGCGTGGACGCGACTAAGGCCTAATCACCCTATACGGCTAGGCTCGTGTCCCTCGGTGCGGTCATTAAACGTCAATGAGCTGATGATGATCTACTAATGACAACTTTAGGACCCGGGTTCACGGACAAAACGTCAAGTAAATTTAAAAGTATCAAATTAAATGTTTTGAGGCTTCTTATTAGTTAAATATTTAAGTAATAAGAAGCCTAAGGAGAGGAGGAGGGAATGGAAGGCCATTCCCCCATATACTTTTAACAATAGACTAGCTCCGTCAGGCGACTAACTTTAAGTATCGTCTTAACTTTAAGTTGAATAAAACTGATTACTCAGATCGCGTATATAATAAAATAATTTTCAAAATATTAAAATGTATCATTAAATTTGGTGGAAAATAGATAAAAATATATTATCATCATCTCAGCTCATTATGTGTCTTCACCGAGGGGCACATGCTTACGCAGAAAGGGTATATATATATGCTTTTGTTTACCGTCAATCCACAGTACAACCACTTCAAGTTGAACTTGGCCTTGTATGTAGATCCTGATTATCGAACCACTTGATTGAAGTCTCAGCGGACGCAAACATGTTTAGTTACATGTGTCAAGTTGTAAACTTATACCATGTGTGTGGTTCGTGTAAGATACGTCATTTTGGTCTTTAGTCAACTTAGTACAAACTCTTTACGATAACAAACACCGTGAGCAAAACCTGCGCACACCTGCGAAGAGATTCAAGGACTAAGGCCTATACACCCTATACTGATAGGAACGTGCCCCTCAGTGGGGACGTTTAAAAATGAGCTGATGGTGACACTAAAAGACCAATACAAACAGTTATGTTCTTGCAAACAGATTCTCTACTGCATGCGAGGATTTAACTCGGTACTGACTTCTTCAACATTACACCACATAGTTCGTCAAAGATATAGAATCAATCAATGAAAGCCTTTAACGACCCACTGTAGGGCACAGGTAATCACCACACAGAGCGAGTTGATATTTCAACGTGCCTAACGAAACATACACTAATTATATTTGTTGGTCACCTGCACTTTAACCAACCATTCCTTCTTATTTCTTTATGTTCTTATAACGTCTAAAAGTGAAAGAGCGTAGTGACTCTACCACTTTTAGTCTTTATTGATGAAAATAAATACTTATCAGGTAAGCTTATGTAAGTTTCAACGTTTTCTTATATGAGACAATCATTTAAAATCACTGCCGCAATCGCATATCCTTTGAGAAGGAATATCCAGTTTTTATACACTGAGGCTATTAATCGTTGTCAGCTTCAGAAATTATTGTGACTGATGGTTACAATTTTGATGGCAAAGTTGGAAACCCTGATGGTTTGAATACGTTTCCAGCTGACATCGTTTGGAAGACTGTGAAAGCTGAATGCGTTCGTGGCGGGAATATTTTTTATGAAATAACTTAGCAACAAAGCAGTCTCTTCACCTCATGGTAATGACAACCGTCACCTATTTATAATAGTGTTAGGAGCATTGAATTTAGGCATTCAGATGAGGAGCACATGCTTGTGAAAGTCGCTATCATAATCACGTCGCTCGCTACATGTCATAATGACATAGTAGTGTGCTCGTGTTCATTAGATATTAAAGGTGGCAATTATTGTTTCTTTATCCTTACGTATTTTATGAAAAATAAATAAAATACTTTGAAATTTTTTCTTCAATATTAGTTTTACGAGATAAAGGTGATGAACTGTTTTGTCTTGGGTTATAGAATATCACTTTTGAGTAAAAAATACGGTCTGACGTCAAAAGTAACCTTCGCTAAAACTTATAGTTTTTTTAAATATTAGTTGCACACATACATACAGAATGTATTCAAAATTGACGACCATCTGGTGTAATGGTTGAGACGTCGGCTCTTACACCAAGGGTTCCGGGTTCGGTCCCCGGACAGTACAAATATTTGTGTGCATGAACATGTCTGTATTGGTCTGGGTGAATTGTATGTATATACCTTACCGGCTAATGCTTAGACTGGAACTAGATGGCGCTGCTTGTGTGTGTCGGCAGGTATTTATTATTATTTATTTATTATTAAAAAAATACATATACTGAATACAAATTGACTTATTCAAACACTTAATACCTTGACCTGAAGTCAAATTTTGAAATTTGTACTTTATGAAGCGCAATGTTAAAAATATGGAAACAATTCCGTTTTCCCGCTGTCTATGGCCGGAGGTGCTTACGGAGATGCTTGTTTGCTTCGAATCATCATCATTACAGGCTTCTATGTGTACTGCTAAACAAATATCATCCCTTACCTAACAATGACCTTACCGATCCCTAGCAGTCGTCATCCATCTGCTACACGGCACCCTAATCAAGTCACCGGTCCATCTGATTGCGAAACAACGAATATTTTTGACATCTTACGTAGGTCTTACGTAGGTAATCCAAAGAAGAGTTCCAAACACACATACGTATTGCATCTCAGGAGGGCTACAAAATCTTATTTTATCAGCAAAATGTTATCGTTATGGCCGACAGTGGAACTGTCCACTGCTTGCTCATACTGATGCGCACTGAGAAGTTCCTTTGAGAAACAACCCTCCTTTATATAAACAACAATGTAGCACGAAGAGAACATTAACTTGCCAGTATATGAATCAATTTGTCCCACACGAAGTTTGCACTGAACTATTGTAATAGGCACTTGTGACGTGAGAACTTAGCATAGTTCAAAACTGGTACTAACCGGAGTTCTCCGGATTGCGGCAGCACACATGGAAATTGATTAATGAGACAGTTTTATGGATAACTAGATTCAACCAGTGATTTTGGGCGTCTCGGATATTATGTGTTTGTGTGTTGCCGTGATGTGGTTAGATTTATCACGAATATAACTATAGAAATGTAAACTGTACGGTACCTACATTGACTGTTAGTTTACTGTTGATAATAAATCATTTCTTCAAATCTTCATATAATCACTACCAGCGACCATTTTTTTTATTTTCGACTTCTAAATTATAAAATAATTAGTTAGCCATTTTTATTTAGCGACAATTTTTTGCTTTTTACTTTCCTGGTTGAAGTCGGCTTTTTTTAAATTATCTTACCAATTTGTAAAATTATGCAACAAAAATTCTTGTACGTTATTCGGAAGTTTCAGTCATTTTATTGCATACTTCGTAAGTATCATTAAATACAATACCAACCATCAACTGAATGCTACGATCAAAGAAAATCGGTCAGCAGCCAAATCGAAAACTACATCTACCAAAACCAATCTCAGTTCCCTTAGACTAATGAAAATTGTTTTAAAAGTCAATTTATTTCCAACAAGCCTCACGTCAAAATGAGATTCAAACTCCAATATCTGCTTTCGTGAGATATTTGGTAAGCTTACCTCTTAAAGTTTGCTTCCAAACTTATCTGTCTAATATTACATAGAGAACGTTAGAGCCGATATCGCGTAACTTAAGATTTACATCAAACCATTAAATCACGATTTCCAGCAACATAACTATGTTGTTACAATAGTAACGTGCCAGTGTAGGTAAGGATACAAAATATTCAAAGATATATAATGTTATCTATTAAAAATAATATTAATAGGGAAATCAACAGTTACCAATGGCTGAACAAGGACTGTTTTGATCGGACCATCTGATCGACCATCGCCAAGCGAACGCAACAAACAAACATTTGACACCGAACCAATTCAAAGTCTCTCTTCAACCTATCGCAGCCCACTGCTGGACATAGGTGTCCCCCATTATGCGCCAGATATCCCGGTCCTCCGCTTTTCTCATCCAGCTTCCACCAGCGACCTTCCGCAAGTCGTTCGTCCATCCGGCCGAGGGCGTACGGACGTGCCTACGCTACTATTGCCGAGACGTGGTCTCTAGAACTCGTCTGCTCCAACGGTCATCGGTTCTGCGACATACGTGACCAGCCCACTGCCACTTGCTGATCCGGCGGGCTATGTCGGTAACTTTAGTTCTCTTACGGATTAAATAATTAATAAATTTAAAGTAGTACGGAATAATTTTAACAAAAGTTAAAACGATTAAGTCCAAGATAAAGATGCAATACCTTTTTTATTCCTGCATTTCTATATGTTTTTCAGTGATGGAAGGAATAAGTTTATTATTAATCTAAGTACTAACCAGTCGTGACGAATGTTTATTGGAAAGTATTGTGACTAAATAGTATTTTACAAAGTTGTACTAACCTGTATGAAAAAAATTGTACCTATATTGTTAGAACTGCTTATTATCACCCATTAATTGCCCGTTGGCATAAATATTTTTAATAAATATTTGACCCTATGGAACTTTGGATTCCTTTAACAAAGTTATTAACTTTCGTCATCATGCTGATGCCTAAAAGGTCATCGCTGAAAATAGTGAATTGGTCACTAGTCAAGACCAAGATATCGGTTGACCTAATCATGGTCCCCTTACACTTCTCGCGTTTCGCGTTCATCACAGAAGTACCCTTATACCTCATTAGACACACACTATGCCAACTCACTGCCACATCAACTTGCTAGTCCTGGAGGCTATATCGATAACTTAAAGTCTAAACTCAAGTAAACTTACCCAGGTGATTTTAACGTAAGATGCAGGATCGAGTTTGTTATCTTGTCATGTTTAGTAACTTTAAAGGTACGCTAGCTGTTTTTGACTGAAAGGTCGTTTGCGAAGGTCATCCATCACAATGTTTTCGAATATGGCTTTAAAATCAGGCTGTATTGAAAAAATAAGCATTAATTTATTTATTAGCGTTGTTCCCGGTTTAAAATATAGGTACTATTAAAGATTCGGTAAGAGCGTCGGTGGCTCACTCATGTGGACTGATCAGATCAGAAGTGATCTGGAGAGTGCAGGTTCAAATCCCGCCACGTGCAAATTTATTTTCGATTTTTCGTAATTATTATCCCACCAAAAACATTCTGTAAAAAATCTAGCCAAGTCTTGATGGAGCTGCTTGATTATCTCTAAAAAGTAATGAAATCAAGACAAAGACGTGCCAAGTCTAAGGTTCCTTACTGCGATTATTAATTATTATGGTTGATGTTGTGTGACTTGGCCGTTGAAGAGTACACAGGATACAAAACAGGTGCTCATGACACCATTGCACAATCTGTCGCCAGAACCGCTACCATTGACGTACAAATTTGCCACTTGGAAAACGGTGATTCAATACCCTCGATTGTAGGCTTGATAAAGCCACTAACGTATAAAGAATGTTCAACGGCCAAGTCACACAACATTAACCATAATAATAATTAATGCAGTAAGGAACCTTAGACTTGGCACGTCTTTGTCTTGATTTCATTACTTTTTAGAGATAATCAAGCAGCTCCATCGAGACTTGGCTAGATTTTTACAGAATGTTTTGGTGGGATTTACTTTTTTTGTAGAAACTTGAAAGGAATATTAGACGACCCATTGGGTGTAATGGTTAAACGTCGGCTACTACACCAATTCCGGGTTCGATCCCCGGGCAGTACCTACAAATATTTGGTGCACCAACATGTCTTTGTATTGGTCTAGCGCGCTCGACTTGGCGGGGGCACTACCGTGCCCCCCGATTTTTGACATCATGAAGCGGCCCACCATGTTAAATATATATTGTTTAAAGGCGGTATGTCAATTCTTATAGTTTGGCTGGGCTCTTTGTTATCTAAGCAGGGTCACCAGGTACTCCAGATCTTCGATTATCCAAGTTTTATAGTTTTTTATGAACCATTAAACCCTGACTCTGTACCAAATTTCAGCTCTGTGAGTTAATGGGAAGTACTAGTTCATTGATGATTTTGTTATCTAAGCAGGGTCACCAGGTACTCCAGATCTTCGATTTCGAAGTTTTCATAGTTTTCCCTTTATGTAGCCATTAAACCCTAACTCTGTACCGAATTTCAGCTTTCTGAAATGGGAAGTACTAGTTCTATTTTGATGATCATGAGATGATGAGTTGAGTGAGTGTCTGTCGAAAATGCGAAACTTTGCTTTCGCTTAACGTCGGAACTAAATGACCTACAGACTTGAAATTTTGGATTTAAAAGTGTTATTATATCTTACTAGATGACGAAAATTTCAGCGCTCTGGTATTATCCAAAGGTTCTCAAATGGGGCCTGAAAATGCGGCGAAATGGATCCTGTAAAGGATGGTACGGCAGTGTTTGCTTCGCGATATGTACGTTTATCCAATGCTCTTACAGTGACGGAAAACATCATGAGGAAACCAGCGCACACCTGCAAAGAGATTCAAGGGTGTGCGGAAAGTCGGCCAATCCGCACTGGGCCCGTGTGGACAACTAAATCCTAAACACTCTTTACCTACGGGTAGGCTCGTTCACCTTGGTGAGGACATTTGAATGAGCTGATGACGTGATATTTTATGTTTACAGCATTTGTGTTTTGTAATATTTAATATAATACATATTTTTATAATATTTAATTTTTTTTATTTATTTATTTTATCTCTCAAATAGTAATACTCTCAAGCAGACGATACAACTATTTATTGTTGTTACTTTTAATGGGATCTAAACGGTTTAGTAAAATAATGCTTTAACCGACTAAGTTGTTGATGTTATTTTAATTTAAATTGAGCGACAAATTCACTCACCTATTGGAAAGAGTTACATGTGCCGATGTCAAAGGTAGTGTTGAAGGAAACCAGTACCTGTACAAAGTATTGTTATCTGTTATCAGTTATCACCGCGTGCTACAATTACTCATCTATGGTTTTGACTGCCCTGCACCCGTTACCTTAACGACAATTATTATTGCTACATTTTTTAAAACTCATATTAATTTAAAATATTTTGATACATCAAACTCAAAAAAAATACAAAATAAATAAAGAAGATAACTAAAATAAATGACACCCTAAACATTTAAAAATAAATAAGTAAAACTAAAAAATATAATTAAAAGAAGTCCTTCGGCAAGGTTTCGAAAATACTGGCAGTGTAACCTCTTTGGATTGATGGACTGATTCTTTGTCCTTTGTAGCTGCCAGATCTTCTGTCACCTGTGACGTCGACTAACCTTTTAGAAATTCCTTGAAAAGCCTCAAAGCACTGCAACCCTACGGAAAGGGAAATAATCTAAATAATCTTGACGACAATTAGTTAAAAGACCTAATGATTTCACCAGATACAAAGATTTCTCCAAAACATAGAAGTGCATAACACATCTACATTCTGATACTTCACTTACCCGATGTTTTTGTAAGAGCTCGCTGGGGTTTTTATAATAATTGAGATTATTCACAGCACCGTTGCAGGTGGCACAAACATTGCCTCATTCACAGTCCCACCCTCAAGAGGGACTGAAATAATTTAAGGAGCAAGCACTCTTATAAAATTCTCCCGAACCCGTTTGTGGGGAGTAACTCCGGAAAATGTTACCCGGGCTTTCGAGTCAAGGTACTCATTGAAATTCATGAGGTAGAATGGTTCACGAGGTATATTGGCCTAGCCTATTGTTATAAGGACATACTGTTCTCACTGATAGGAATAAAGCACACTAATGTTAAGTAAAAATAATAATCGATAGATAATCAATAAAGTAAAAATAATCCGCTGCATAATTGAACCTTAAGTGGAGAAACAAAATTTGCTTTATTTATGTTACGTCTCGATCACTTAGATCGTGACGGCCATAAACTAATTTTATAAATGAATTGTTCTCCGTTATACCATATACTCGTATGTTACAAATATTTTCTATAGTTTTGTACCTAAAATAACATCATTATTTTAGCTACAAGAGACAAAGCTATGTTCGGTGTAATAGAATGTAAGGAATCCAGCCTA
>PQWD01000422.1:0-49679 GCA_019425675.1 Leucinodes orbonalis
TACGGTGAAGGAAAACATCGTGAGGAAACTTCATGCACGCCTGCGCAGAGATTCAAAGGTTGTGTGTGAAGTTGTCCAATCCGCACTGGGCCTGCGTGGACGACTAAGGCCTAATCACCCTATACTGATAGGCTCGTGCCCCTCGGTGGGGACGTTTAATGAGCTGATGATGATGAACATTAATTAATTGATTGATTTGATTAAAGTCGAAACTGGTAAAAAGCCTTTTAACAAAATCAGTAGCTGTTTAAGATTTCTATATCAACTTATATAACTAAGTAATCAGGTATTTATCGAAGCGGTTTCTGTTTTTTTTCACAAAAACCCTTTGATAAACGAAGTGTTTGTTTCTAGATATTATCTATCTTTCGCAGGCGGGGATACCGAAACGTTTTGCGAATGCGCTCCACGAGCAACAAAGATTTTTAGGGCTTACTGAAATTTATCTAACATAAATTGATCTGTTACATATAAATAAAATTGGAGTGTCTGATTTGTCATATTGAAATATCAATTTTTTTCCTCATGCATATGAATATATCGCACCTTTCATATTATAGGGGCACAATTTGAAAAACATGATTGTTGGTAAAACGCGTTTGAAGATTCTTGAGCCATTCTGTTTTACAAAACAAGTCGTAAATAAATTAAAACATTAATTGCTAAATAATAGAATATTATAAGAGTATGTCCGTTAGTTATGAATTACTTATCGCATATTTAGTTTATCCCAGCATTTTAATAATTTGCCACTTTACTCGGAAATATGAAAAAGGCATAAACTAAGTTTTCACGGCTTTATTGCACGTTCTGAGTCTTTCTATCAAGAGCTTCGTGTAAATATGTTGATTTGGGCCCGTTTATAAGTAAAACTCAAAAATGCTATTTTTTGTGTTGTGCCCCTATATTATGAAAGGTGCGATATATATACGGTACATAATTATGTTAAAATAACAATCTTTAAAATTGTTGTCTGTTTGTTCGTTGTCTGTCTGTTTGTTTCGGGTAATCTCTAAAACGGCTTGTTGGATTTAGACTGTACTTTTATTGGCAGGTAGCTGATGTTATAAGGACATTAATAGATTACTTTTATTTTAGACAGTACTTTTAATTTGGGAAAAATAAAGCGATATGTTACCTCGCGGAGGACGTGCGTGACTTAACGAAGCGATTTTAGGTTATGTTATACTGCGGGGAGAATAACTAATAACACGGGTAACACCGCGGGGATCAGCTAGTGAAAATAAAAAATGTAGCGATAATTTTTGTAAAGACGTCACTGTTGGCTGCCGATGGACTCTACAGCTTTAACTTGTAACCGCCGAGATTCCAGACACAATATAGTCTCTTGTGTCTGTTGAATATATGCAATATTAGCCTAAAAAGTTTATGCAACGAGACTAGGGGGGCCTGATGTGGGGCGAGCTCAAACCACAACTTAGGGTGTTAATCTAAGACATTGATCTAGGCTAGGTTACCTAATATTTGAGTGGAAAACCCTTACCTAGCTAGATTAAAGTAATAAAATGAAATACAAACCAGATGTTATAGATTTTCATCATCATCACGTCCCCGCCGAGGGGCACGAGCCTACCAGTAAGGGTGTTTAGGCCTTAGTCGCCCACGTGGCCCCAGTGCGGAATGGAAGACTTCACGCTTCACGCGCAAGTTTCCTCATTATGTGTTTCGGGATGAGGGCTCTGTAGCTAGTGAAATTACCGGGTTTAAGAGACCTAATATCTGTTGTCTCGGGTGACGGGCGCAGTGCGGCGTTTGATGGAGGATAATAACTGTCTGTCAGTTGTTGGTCTCCTTTAATGCCGCTCTGTCATGGTCTGGCGTATCACTTACCATCAGGTGAGCGTCTAGCCCGTCCTGTACACTTATAACATAAAAAGCGATGTTTTCCTTCACCGTAAGAGCGGGAACCTCAGCCCTTCCGATAGGAGGGCAACAGTCCACACCATTGAGCCACCGACGCAGATTTATCATTATTAAACTATGACGATCGCAATGATTCGGTGCAATATTGTAATTGTAATGACGTGATAATGATCTGTTATCTTATCACACTTCCACGAGGTAAGTTTTAACATGATATTCCTATCAATCTTTTATTTGCATCATCATCATACTTCGACTTATAAGCTGAGTTTTTTTTTTATACTATAACAGGCAAACGAGCAAACGGCTCATCTGATGGTAAATGTCACCGCCGCCCATGTACATTTGCAATACCAGAGGGCACTGAAATGCGTTGCCGGCCTTTCAGCAGGGAATACGCTCTTTTTTTGAAGGTCGCCGGGTCGTATCGCTCAGGAAATATCTCCGGCAGCAACTGATTCCACAATTTCGTCGTTCGTGGCAAGAAATTACGACAAAAACGCACTGTCGAGGACTTCCATTCATCTAGGTGGTGAGGATGAAATTTTGAGTTTTGCCTCGAAGTGCGGTGGTGAAATGTAGCAGCCGGAACGAGTTCGAATAATTCCTCAGAACACTCCCCATGATATACGCGGTAGAAGATGCAGAGCGAGGCCACATCTCTACGCAAACCTAAAGCATCGAGCCGATCGGAAATAACCGGATCGTTGACGATCCGGTACGTACGGACGATCGAGTGGCGACCAATTTAGTGTCATTGTTGATTGTTTAACTAAGTCTAAGTACTTATAATTGATTTCTTTTATATGCACATGTACCTATGGAAAAAACACTAAATAAACGTTTTATTATTATTATTTTTACTTACAACATGCACAGCACAATGGCTTATGCTGAGTGGTACACCTTTTCTGTGTCTTTAAGTAAAAAAAATATGTTTAAGGTCATATTGTATTCTGTCACAGAATAAACATTTTTTTCTTTAGAAACCTTCTCCAACACTCTTCATCTGTGTCGATTAGATGTGAGCTTCATCCAGCGAATTCAGTGGCTTATACCTATATTATAGTCATACAGCATCAACTTATTATACGTCCCCACCGAGGGGCACGCGCCTACCCGTATAGGGTGTTTAGGCCTTAGACGTCCACGCGGGCCGAGTGTAGATTGGCCGACGTCACGTATAACCTTTGAATTTCTTCGTCCTCCACCGTAAGATCGTTCAATAAACGTACATATAATTTCGATAGTTCGAATCGAATACGGTTTCGATCCCCCGTGCAGTACAAACATGATGGACCGACGACTTATTAAAGGTCGCTGGTGGAGGCTGGATGAACAAAGCGGAGGACCGGGATATCTGGCGTAAAATGGGGGAGACCTATGTCCAGCAGTGGACTGAAGAAGCGCAAAACCGTGCGAAATGGAAAATGTGGACAAGGAAGGCCGACCCAAGTATATGGGAAAAGGTCTAGGCAGAAGAAGAATCATTGAATTCAACCTGAATTGGGAACAATCAGATCAAGAAATCATCATCACGTATATCGCAGAACCGATGGCCGTTGGAGCAGATGAGTTCTGAGTGGAGACCGCGTCTTGGCAAGCATAGCGTAGAACGCCCTCCGGCCCGATGGACCGACGACTTGCGAAAGGCCGCTGGTGGAAGCTGGATGAGAAAAGCGGAGGACCGGGATATCTAAAATGAGGGAGACCTATGTCCAGCAGTGGTCTGCGATAGGTTGAAGAGACTAAGAAAACTCATACTAAGATAGTATGATTTTTCCCAGTCTCTTCAAGCCGGAAAACAGTCAAATAATAATTCGTGTGCAATGGAATTAATTTGCCTTGTCGGACGTTAAGGAATCTAATCAGTCCCCGTTATCACTGGATGTTCGGCTAAAGATTGACGATTACTCGAGTTACGTAGTCAGTGCTTTGTGTGCGCTGACACTGGTGGGGTCAAGAATGGATCTGGTTCGGGAGAAAAAGTCAAAGGTGCCGTTTTTGAGACAAGTAAGTAAAGTTAAAATCTATTTATACAGTTTAGGCTTACAATAAGCGACAAAAATACAATATAAAAGTATAAAATAAAATGTAATATATTGTGGTAGACTCGGTCGTCTAGATGAAGACGATAACTTCCACCGCAGTGCCAGATATAGTCCCGTGAAACAGAATAGTTTTGCAGTTCTGTGTTTCGGGATGAGGTAACTGTAGCTAGTAAAATGACTGAGTATAAAACCTAACATGTGTTGTCTCTAGTGTTCGGCGCAGTGCGGAATTAACGGAGAATAATAACTGTCTATCAGTTGTTTGTCTTTTAATGCCACTCTGTCATGGTCAGCCGTATCTCTTACCATGTCTGAGTGTCTTGAGCGTCATGTACACTTAAACATAAAGAAAAAAGAGTAAAGCTCAAAATTTGATAACTGAAATAAGCGCTTCAGTGATTTTGATCTATAAGTAAAAGTACCTAAGAAAACTAAACAGTAACGCTCTGTTTATTATTCTCTGCACTGAATGCGGCTTAGGACAATGCCATTGGAAGGATCACAGCTGTACAATGGATCATTGAATCATGCGAGTATAAAAGTATGTCAACATAATTGTGTTTATATAGAAAGATAAATAGAAAAATCACGTCAGAGTTGTACGAGTATAAAGGCCCAGAGGAAATAAAGTTTACCGAGCGAATACCAAAGGGTAATGTGTTATTGAACTAAATGTATTGTAATTGAAGTGATAACAGTTGTATTAATTTATTTAGTGTATTTAATAGAAATTACTAACGCACAAAAAACTGACGTACTAAATAAGTCAAAACAAAAGTTGTCTTGGCATTAGCTGAGTGACAATTATTTTGGTAGCATTAAACAAGTTATATTAAAATTTCAAAGTACCAACTTGTAGTGCAATCCTTATGATCAGAAAAATAGGGCGCAGGATCGAATCGCGCACGTACCAATGTGATTTAGAATTTTCGAAATTATATGTATGTTATCCGACGCTCTTACGGTGAAGGAAAACATCGTGAGGAAACCTGCGCATGCCTGCAAAGAGATTCAAAGGTTGTGCGTGAAGTCGGCTAATTCGCACTGGATCCGCGTGGGCGACTAAGTTCTATACACCGTACGGGTAGGCTTGTGCCCTTGGGGACCACAGATTTCCCAATACAGGAGATGGGGCAAGCCGCGTTTAAAGTGCGACAACTGTAAGCTCAACGAGCATACACTGGCTACCAGTTTACGCTCTGTGAGACGAGTCAAGACGCACGAATATTAGAAGAAATTACCGTTTTTTTCCAAAATGCCATCCTGTGCAATTGTAACATGCCATCTTCGCAATGAATCAGTAAATTTACCAAGAAATTATAACTTTTCACAGGTAAGAACCGAAAGAAATTGCGACACTGGGACTGCCTATAACTTGGCGGCTTGTCCAGTCTAATGTATATTCTGATGTCTGTGGTGGGGACGTTTAATGAGCTGATTATGATATATAAGTAATATTTTTTTCAGTGCTTCGTGACCTTGAGTGTATCGTTGAACATCCTCGGCCATGGAGCTGTGGTGGGCTTCTCGGCAACCCTGATCCCCAGTCTCCGGCACGCTGATTCTCATATAAAAACCACTCCTACTCAGGAGTCTTCAATAGGTATAAATACAATTTTTTTAGCTAATATTGATAGATTGCCTGAAGGTAATATGAATTTGTATTGGCCCGCATGATGGGTTAACGCCTATCTCCTCAATCAGTCTATCTACAATAGCTTTGCTGTGCAACAACGCCTGAACCCGAGTTTGAACCTGATGATGATGATGAATGTTGTTCAGATTGCTCATCGGTTCGACTAAGGAAAAAAGTAGGGATATTGACTATAAGATCAACGTAGCTTTTTGTGTCAATACAGCAGATTTCCTCGGCCTTGGGATATAACGTTACGGTGTTATCTAGCCACTTTAAATACCTTTTTAAAAATATATATTGTATTTGATACGCAGCTGAGACATGGACACTGACTGCGGGGATTGGTTCATAAGTTAAAGTTACTCAACGCGCAATGGAGCGAGCTATGCTTGGAGTCTCTCTTAGGGATGAGATCAGAAGATTTAATCGTAAGGAAAAAAGTTACGAATAGCCCCCGGATCAGCAAAGTTGGAGTTGTCGCAGAACCGATGTCGTTGGAGCAGACGAGTTCTGGAGTGGAGACCGCGTCTCAAGCGTAGCGTAGGACGCCTCCGGCCCGATGGACCGACGACTTGCGAAAGGTCGCTGGTGGAAGCTGGTGAGAAAGCGGAGGACCGGGATGTCTGGCGCAAAATGGGGGAGACTAAGTCCAGCAGTGGATGCGATAGGTTGAAGAGAAATATGAAAATCAAATCGATCAAAATCATCAACATCAGTCTATAAGTACCATTGCCGAGAACAGGCATTCTAGAAAGCATAGCATGGAGACTTTGAACCATATACGAAACACGTTAGCCCGATATGGATTGGTGGGTGAATCAAATCGATAGTTTAAGGAATTGACTTGTAATAAAATTATTATCATTACTCTGATCACACTATACGGGTAGGCTCGTGCCCCTCGGTGGGGACGTTTAATGAGCTCATGATGATGATGATTACTGATTCAGATGTATGTTTGAAGCTAGTCAACATATTTATGATATTCATTTATCCTTTTTACTTTCAGCATCCATCATAGGCATTGCGCTGATTGTGGGCAACATCATCATGACGCCGCTGATGGGGAACTACGGCGCAAGACGTGCCACATACTGACCATCATACCTATTCTGATTGGCTGGATTGTCATAATTGATGCTGGTAGTGTCGCGGAGTTAATATTTGCACGGTAACAATATCAAAATTCTGTCTTTAACCTATCGTAGTCTATTGCTGAACATATTTATTCCCCGTTCTATGCCAGATATCCAGTCCTCCACTTTTCTCATCTAGCCCACCAGCGACTTTCGCAAGTCGTCAGTCCCTCGGTCCGGGCGTCCTACACTACGCTTGCCAAGATGCGGTCTCCACTTTAGGAGTCGTCTGCTCCAACGGCCATAGGATCTGCGACATACGAGACCAGTCCACTGACACTTCACTTGCTGATCCGAGCTATGTCGGTAACTTTGTTCCTATCACGAATATCATCATTTCTGATCATTCCTGAGAGAAACCCCGAACATGCTTGCTCCATTGCGCGTTGAGAGATTTCAAGCTTGTGAACTTATCCCGTTGTTAGTGCCATGTGTCACTGATATCAATACGTGTAAAGCTGAATTAACTGACTTACAGCTCTATATGAGAACTCTTATATCATACTAAACTGAATTGTCAGTAATTAAGAAATGGAAATTATTATTATTTCTTTTCAAACAATCAGGTATTCAGCCTACAATTTTCATCAAACTGGGAAAAGTCGCTAACGGGATTCGAATCTACGACACCCGGATCTCGCAGCGATCAAATCCAAACGCTCAGGCCACTAGACTACGGTGGCAGTAACTATTGTATGTACATCAAGATACATTTATGAAGATATACATTTTCATTTGATTCTTGCAGGTATCCATGGGCATGATGGGGCCGCTAGGAACTGTTATCATAGCCGAAACAACGCACCCGGAAAACAGAGGTGCATTCCTCTCTACCGTCTCTCTGTCCGTATCAACAGGAGTATTCTTCTGTCACACTGTAGGAACATATTTGAGTTGGCAACGGTGCGCATTGGTCATGGCGTTTATCCCTTTTTCAAGTCTTATTTGTATTCTATACGCTCCTGAATCACCCCCCTGGTTAATATCCCAAGGGCGGTATGAAGAAGCTACGATATATTCCACTGGCTTCGTGGGAATGGCGACAAGGAATCTGCGGAGCTGGAAACTATGATTCACGCCCAAAACATGGCAAGAAAGTCCAGCATCGAAGGAATGAAAGTACCCATGAGCGTGAAACTTAGAAGAGGTCTGAGGTACGTTAATGAAAGTCAGAAACCAGAATTCTTTAAACCCATAATTATTATGTTGTTCCTTTACATGATCTTCCAATTTTCTGGCATTAATGTACTGAATTCATATGCTATCGATATTATCAAACAAATTGTCGGGCCTGAAGCCAACGCTAAAATGCTAATGGTCGCAATAGACATAGACCGACTGATTTGCAACATTATTGCTGTTTATTTGATGAGAAAACTTAACAGAAAAACTATTTTAATGGGAGCTGGTATTTCTTGTTTCGTTTGCTATTACCTTAAAGCAATTTTTGTGTATACCAAGCAGAGCAATATGTTGCCAGCATCGTTACAGGGGCAATGGTTCCTATATTACTTCTAGCTGTATATGTTTCATTTTCTATTGGTTTATCAATAGTTCCTTTTGCGATTTCAGGGGAGATTTTCCCATTGGAGTACCGAGGGTTAGCTGGTTGTATCAGCGCGTTACCTTGGTCAATAAATTTCTTCATTGCAGTGAAATGCTTCCCAGTTTTAACTGCCAGTATTGGCCTTCCACTGACATACGTGTTATACGGTACAGTTGTGTTTGGGTGCTTGATTTTCCTGTTCTTACTGCCAGAAACAAAGGATAGAACTCTTCAGGAAATAGAGGATACTTTCCGCGGTGTACCCGTTTCACAGAGAAGGGTTTCGGAACCTCTGAATCCGAAATACGGTGTGGACATGCGGCGAAGTAGTTCTATAATCCTCTATTAAAGTACAAAAGGTAATATGTAGGTTTACCAAAGATGATGTTTTTTCATGTAACAGGGGTAAACGAGCAGACGGCTCACCTGTTGGTAAATAACACCGTCGCCCATGTGCATTTGCAATACCTGATGGCAAAGAACTTCTTGCAGAATATAGGATCTGCGGACAATTTGTAGTCGCGGAAATGATGTAGTTAGTATAAATAAATCTAATAATTAAACACAATTTAGGATTTTTTTATCCAATGTGTGATCGTGGCGGAAATTTGAGTCAATAATCTATATTACGCTGAAGCATTGACTGTCAATTCTAATATGTTCAAATTAGATAAATGATAACTTCACATGACTGGAGATAAAATAAAAATGATATTATATCTATACTGATTTCAACGACCTATTTGGTGTTGCGGTTGAGAGGTCGGCCGCAAACCAAGGGTTCCGGGTTCGATCCCGGGCAATACAAACATTTGTGTATGAACATGTCTGTTTGTAATGGTCTGGGTGTTTTCTATGTATAATATGTATTACAAAAAAATGTATATATGTATGTTTATCGTTGTTTAGTACCATAATACAGGCTTCACGCTTAACTTGGGGCTAGATGGCGCTGTGTGAATGTCAGTAGATATTTATTTATTGTTTTTTATTTATTTATACTGTTATTATGAGATTCTCATAAAACATAATATTTATGTAATTATGTAGGTAAAAATTTTAGATAATATAAGTTTTAAGCAAGTATTATTTTTTAATACGTATGTACATATTAATTATAAGCCGATAAGAATAATGTTCATCTCAAATAAAATACTAAGTTACTTTAAAGTTTTTAATTTCTCGTAAGTACTAAGTGCTTACTTAACTGCATCTTTCCTGATCTTCACCTGCTCCCGGGCCAGCCTAATAAGCTGAAAGCGATTCCTTGTTATTATTTCCTTGTCATCAACCACCTTCGACTTTCCCCAACTCAAGCATGCGCTCCTGTTCATTCTCCATCTTAATAATATCTTCACTAATACCCTTAAAGTGGCACTCAATCTCATACAACGTCTTCCCTCTAGTCTCAGGTAGTAAGAAGTAAAGAAACCCTCCGCAGATCAGCACACTTACACCATAAACGCAGAAGGTACCATTAATGCCGATGCTCTCGAAGGAACTTGGTGCGGTCTTCACGACCACGAAAAACATTATAGAGAGGAACATTCCAGATATACCGCTGCCTAAGCTCCTGTACGCGAGTGGAAACACTTCGCCGGCAATTGCCCAAGGGATCGGTAGTATTCCTAATGTTTTACCGAAGATGTAAACTAAAGTGGGTATTACTGGGGTCCACTTGTAACGATCAGGTATGTAGCCCTTATCCCTCAAGTATAAAAGGAGTGCTGCAACGAATAATGAGACAGCACTTATTATGATACCCAAGAACAGCACAGTTCTTCTATTCAGCTTGTTCACAACAAGGCATGCCAGGACTGCGGTCGCAAACCTAACAACGTCCACCATGAACATGCTTATATAGGAGTCTATGCTCCCCGGTCACTTCCCTCATCATCTGTACAGTATAGGATGGCACTACTGTCATCCCGGATACTTGGAAGAGCACAAACATGAACATCATTATCAGAGTCGGCTTGTAGAATTCTGGTTTCTTGGCTGTGTTGACGTACTGCTTCCATTTCGAGTCTTTTGAGACCACAACTTTGTCATTCTTCTGACTGTTCAGTAGTACTTCTAGCTCCTTCTCTGACTCGTAGTCGTATCCTCGGAACCAGTGGAACGAACGTCGGCACTCGTTGTAGAGGCCTTTTGAGGCGAGGTATGGTGGTGTTTCTGGGCTCAATGAGATCAGTATGAGGGACAGTAGGTAGAAACTGCCGCAAGCTAGTGCGGCTGCTCGCCAGTAGAGGAGGGTCCCGAAGGCGTGGGCTACCAGCATGCCGGTGGCGAAGGAGAAGGCGATGGTCGCGAGGAATGCCCCTCGGTGCTTTGGTGCGGAGTACTCGGCGATGGAAACGGGAGCTGCTGCGGCTTGAAGGCCCATGGCGAAACCCTGGAATTGAAAAGAGAAGCTATTTTAGTAACTGACTTTTAATTAAACTTCGCCAATGGTACGAGTATTAGGGTTTGTTTATATCTCATGTGCACACCTGAGATAAAAAATAAACTGGCTAGATGAATAATCTCACTCAAAAAGTGTCCGCAGTAAAAGTCTGTCTATCGCGTCAGTTGGGCAGAATTTTCTTTCATAATCACGTCGCTCGCTACATGTCATAATGATTGTATAGTCAACTACGGCCATTTCATGATCCCGAGAAATGAATAAAACAAATTGATGTTTTGAATTGGTCAAACCACTTATAAATGTTATGAGTTGTATAGTTTTTATCGAGTTTCTCCCCGGTTCTTCTTGATGATCCGAACTTTTTTCGAACCGGTGTTAGTTGCATAAAAATATATGCCTCTCTCTCTCCTTCTCTCTCTCTCTTCAACCTATCGCAGGCCACTGCTGGACATAGGTCTCCCCCATTTTGCGCCAGATATCCCGGTCCTCCATTTTCTCATCCAGTTTCCACCAGCGACCTTACGCAAGTCGTCGAAAAAATATATGCATAAATAATCATAATTGACGACGCAAAGATTTCTTTGAATAAGGTTATCTTAAGTTTCAATGAGGTAACATTTGTACTTATCTTAAATGGATCCTATTAAGGGTTAATTGTTAAGGTTAAGTTAAGGGTATTGGGTTAAATAAGTGGTCCTTGAGGAAATTGCTCACTTGTGATTGCGGCACAAAGATCCGCGTAGTGCCTCTTTGCCATACGTAATATAGGTTGTATGCTCATGGTATCGGGTTACGATCCGGTTTGACGAGCCTGTTTTAGCTGTATTATAAGATACTTACACCAAGGATTCCAGGTTCGATCCCTGGGCAGTACAAACCTATGTGTGAATGATTTTGGTGTTTGAAATTGGTTTGGGTGTTTTCTATGTTTCAGAAGTATGTATTTACAAAAACAAGTATATAAGTAGGTATGTTTAGTATCTATATTACAGGCTTATGCTTAGTTTGGGGCTAGATGGCGCTGTGTTGTAAATAGATATTTATAATTATTTATTTATTAGCGTCATTTCGTAGTACAGGTTGCATTTACGGCTGATGATGAGCTTCAATTTTTTTTCCAAAAAGGAACAGGCCTTCTCCTTAGCATAGCCTAGGGGTTTTGACTTCGATCATATAAACTTCAAGTAAGAAACTGATCGGAGGGTTTTGCCTTATATTTTACCTTTTTTGACATAACATTGAACCGAAATTTCATTTTTTACAAATCAGACATTACTGAAGAACGAGATTTTGACTTGTTGAATTTTTAATTTAATAATTTGGTTTGCTCTTACATATTATAAGGTGTTTTATATTCCCTAACTTCTTTCCTAGGCTCGCAGGTCTACATTGCAGCAGTTGAGTTAATTAACATACTAATACTTCATAAGATTGTAATACAGCTCCGGATCCTATAGTTATCTATTTATTTATCAAATTACTTGTATTACACATAACAATTCCACAAAAAGTACAATACAAAAACTATCAATCATAAAAAAGTACAAATGGCGGCCGTATTGCTTCTATCTATCTATTCAACCTATCGCAGTCCACTGCTGGACATAGGCCTCCCCCATTTTGCGCAGATATCCCGGTCCTCCGCTTTTCTCATCCAGCCTCTATTAGCGACCTTTCGCAATTATCCGTATTGCTTATAAGCAATCTCTTATAGGCAACCCACAGCCAAGAAGCATATTCATAATTATATTATTATACAAGCAAAGTTCATAAAGTGGTGTTTCTATGGGATAAATTAAGAATACCTGTAAAGATCTACTAGTGAGTAGTGCGGCAGGCCCCCTGGCGGTGAGCATGAGCGCCCACCCGCCCAGCGCTGGCAGCGTGCTCAGCTGGTTGGTGAGCCGCCGCCCTAGACGCTGCAGGCTGAACGGTGCCACCACGATACCGCTGATGAGGGCCAGCCCTAGGACTGAAGCTGGAAAGTATATTGATAAATGAGACATTTGGTGTAACGGTTCAGACGTCGGCTCTTACACCAAGGGTTCCGGGTTCGATGCAGCAGTACAAACATTTGTGTGCATAAACATCTGTTTGTAATGGTCTAGGTGTTTTCTATGTATAATACTTATGTATGTATTAACAAAAAAAAATGTATAAGTATGGTTATCCGTTGTATAGTACCAATATACAGGCTTAATGCTTAGTTTGGGACTAGATGGCACTGTGTAAAAAAAAATATCCAAATCACACAGCGTCACCTTGCCCCAATTTAAGCAGAGGTCGTATTATGGGCTCAACAACGGATAAACATTTAACATTTAAATAACTGTGCATTTAACTAACTCAGCGTGCTATAGAGAGGCTATGTTAGGTGTTTCCATACGCAATAAGATTCGAAACGAGGATATCCGTAGGAGAACTAAGGTGACCGACGTAGCCAACAGGATTAGCAAGTTGAAGTGGCAGTGGGCAGGGCACATAGTGCGTAGAACCGATAGCCGATGGGGCGGAAAGATTCTAGAGTGGCGTTCAAGTTAAGAAAAACCGAAGCGTAGGCCGACCCCCACCCAGATGGACGGATGACCTGGTTAAGTTAGCAGGTAGCAGATGGATGCCAACTACTAGGAATCGGCTCGCGTGGAAATCATCATCATCAGCTCATTAGACATCCCCACCGAGGAGCACGAGCCTACCCGTAAAGGGAGTATAGGCCTTAGTCGACCACGTGGGCCCGGTGCGGTTTGGACGACTTCAGATCATTTTCAAATCACTTTGGAAATCAGCAGTGGCATAATTATTAAGCTGTAATGATGACGGTGAAACATAACTCATATAATCAATTTTTATAAATACACACGGAAACACACCATTGAAGGTCTTTCTTATTTTAGGTTAGATCTTATCTTGGTTGGTAACTTTAGCCATTTAAAATCTACCAGAGACCTTTGAGAAGTTGTCATGATGGTATGAATTGATGGTCAATCAATTCATACCAAGGCGCAGTTTACAGAACTCGTCTGCTCCAACGACCATCGATTCTGCGACATATTGCATGACCAGCCCAGGGCTACGTTAATTTGCTCATCTGGCGAGCTGAGTCCATGGCGCCATTGCTTTGCTTTGACATAAAATATTTGTCAGGTGATGAATGACATAATGTGTATTGGAGAGGAAAATTGTTATTTTATTATTTTCCTCGTTGTGGTTACGCTTTTTTACACCATAAAACCATGTCTGTGTATCTTTAATCTTAAATCTTTGGTTACCAAAAGCCTTCCATGAGTGATCACTAGGTAGCAGTCGGTCGGTAGCCATCGGCTACCTGCCATCTTAATCAATTCATCGGTGCACTTGATAGAGTATAGCTATACTTCTTTTTTTATTCCGTGGACGCCACTCAAGATCCTTCCCGTCCCATCGGCAATCAGTTCTTCAAACTACCCTCTACTTACAGGCACGCCAACGTGCCTACCAATGGGCTATTTCAGCCACTTTAGTTTTGCTACGGATTTCCACATTACAGATCTTATCGTGTAGTACAGGGGCGAATCCTTGAGCTTCAAAAAACTCTTCGTGAGGGGATTTTTCACACTTCTAAAATTCTAAAGTTCGGTAGACCTTAGGTCTTCCTTATTTTCCGGAAAATATCCTGGTCTATATCAGTGGGGAAGTCCTCGACTTCCGCGCCAGAACATCGAGGCATCGGCGTGGATATGTGGGACTAGTTCGCCGTGGTGGCGCACTCTCTCAAAACGAGAAAGCGCGCCACGACGGTGAATTTACCCACTAAACCTCACTCCGGCGTATCCTCACCCGCCAATGAGTCGAGCACCCCGAGTTTACTTTTGGCAATCACCAGGGTGTCTGTATCAGTATCCTTACTTAACCCTAAATAACCTCGCAGAGCCTTGGCGTGCCACTAGCTATTTCTATTGATATTATTTAAGTTGGCTAAATCTTCTAGAAGATTAAAATAGCGCGTTCGAAGTCTTCTCAGTAGTCAACTCAATCTCCATGACTGACCCTACAATGATGCGATATACGCCGATGAGTCTTACCAATCCAGGACTCGTGTTCCGGTGTGAGGTGGACCTCGGAGTCAGGCATCCTCAGCTGCTCCAGCAGCACTCCCGGGAAGGCGATGTTGGCTCCCGTGCCGATCATGTACATCACCACTCCGCTCACAGCCACCAGCTGCACAGAAATACAGAACTGGAATACATAGGTATGGCGCCTGCACTGGACAGAGGTCTCCTACCCAAGTGACTTTTTCAGTGAAGCGTTTCTTTTTTTATATATCCTAAGTGAATGGGACGGTCAGTGCGCTCACTTGGTAAGTGATACTCCTGACCACGTCATATACAGTGTTGAAGGAAATCAATAACAGTAGATAGTCCTTGTATTATTATTTTTGATTACAAAGTGAACAGGACGGTCAGGACACTCTCCTAATGGTAAGTGTATGCCTGACCATGACGGAGCAACATTGAAGGAGACCAACAACTGATAAACAGTTATTGTTCTCTATCAATGCAGCACTGCGTCCGTCACCCGAGACAACAGATGTAAGGTCTCTTGTACCCGGTAATTTTACTAGCTACAGTGCCCTCATCCCGAAATACAAAAGTGCATAGCACTCTTCTTGTTTTAACTATATCTGGCACTGCGGTGGAAACTATTTAGACGACTCAGTACCAAGTCTACTACCTAGTAAAAGACGTTGAAATAAAATAACAAGAACATAAAAATATGGGAAAACTACTTGTATGGATTCCATATTATAATTACCTTTAAGCAGGATGTAAGACATAAGGAAAATTTCAGTTTTATTGTACCATTTACCTGTCTGAGGAACGGAGACACCCGTTGTTTATGGTATGCAGATGTTTCCGCCATATTTTCTGTCAGTCTGATTGATTACTATCTCATCATCTGAATAGGTAGTTAAATGTGCAGGTACCTGTAAATTTTCATAATTACATATTTAATTTAGAAATATTAAACGTTTTGCATATATTTAATGTAACACAGTTCTTATAACTAATACGGGCATTATCGAACACTTTATTGTTTATGTTAATTTAATGAGTTCCAATAAAGAATTTTTATTTTTTTTATTTTATTATTATTTATTATACAAAATATGTCAATGAAGAGTACGATCGTTAATATTCGAACTTCAACTTTTATGTATCAGTCATCGGATCATTTTCATTATCATTAGCCTATAGTATCCCACTGCAGGGACAAGGCCTTCCCACTCAGCATACCCATGGTAAGATTGGGTCGTAACTTATGTTGCCAGGTGTCCCGGTATGCGCGGGACGTCTCGATTTTCAGGGGTCTGAGGATGCGTCCCGATCGGGACGTTACATGTTCCGATTAATTAATAAAGAAATCAGAATTTTCATAAATAAAAATTATTTACGCTACCTACGTCAAAATGGCACGTCACAAGCGTGATGTGATGTGACACATTTTTTATTGTTTCCTGTCCCCCTCCCCCGCAACGCCCTAAGCCGAGGTTTGAGTCCCGTTCGGGGACGGCCTTAGGCTCGTTGTGTAAATGTTTAAGGCTGAGAGCCATCTGCGCTCGCCACGCGCCCGGGGAAGCTGTAAAGGCCATCTGCGGCCAACAGCATTAGTCAGTTCGAAAAAAAGTTTCCTGTCCCCATCTGCATCCTTAAATCCTGTTTTTTTTTGGCCTCGTGTACCGATTTAAAATAAATCGGACCTGGAAACACTAGATGTAACCCAAACATACACCACGCAGCCCTTATTTGGATTCCTTATTTGGCGGCTTAACGTGCCCTCCAAAGACCGGAATCATTTTTCTTTACAGACGATTATCAAAGTATATTATTGAAGCATTGAAGTCCCCCTCTCTGTCTGATTGTGCTGTACCCGACAGGGTCCATATAACATTAGTATCAAATGTTAAAAATAAAATAATAATATAAAAAATGTTATTTTTCCGTAAAATGATATGTTTATACATATTACGGAAAAGAAATAAAGCATTGAATTGATTAGTTGATTCTGCCTAACGTCACTGGGAAAAAACTGCGCGTGATTTCCCCCCGCAGGGTTTGAAACCACGACCCCCGGTTCACGCAGCGGTCTGAGCTGAACTCTGAGCCCACTAGAGCACGGAGGGAACTAGTTAGTAGATTTAGATAGATAAGACTTTGATGTGTCACGGTTAGCTTGAAGACTTTCACTCGCGGTACTGAAGTGACAGTAAGCTGTGCAAGACTTATATTATGAAATACTAATGACGTAATATGACTACCTACTGATCTAGTTATTCGATGACCCATTTGGTGTAGCGGTTGAGACGTAGACTGCAACACAGGTTCCGAGTTCGATCCCCGGGCAGTACAAACATTTGTGTGCATGAACATGTCTGTGTGTAATATCTTCTTTCTCAACAGGCCAAAACCGAAGGGCTTTTTTCCAAATATCAAAATTCATATAACAATAAAAATGACATATTGTTAAAAAAAGAGAGTACAACTCTGCCTCTAGGTCCTTAAAGAACTATTGCCAGGGCGAAGTCGGGCCATATAGGTAGAATTGGCGAGAGGCTGATCCGTCTTCCATCTGGATCTCGGGTTTTTTGGTCTCTGGCAAAGGCTACCATGGGTAACTTTGCTAAGCATCTTTACCACCATTGCAGAGAGATTTCGTTGGCCAATACTCTAAGGAGAAAGCGATACTGGGCTCGCTCTTTGTTACGCGGTTTTGTTACGCTCAGTCCGTAAAAGAACTCTCCTCTCTTGAGATCCACAAGTCGAATGGACCTGACGGTATCCCTCCTGTAGTGTTAAAGATGTGTGCTCCTGAACTGGCGCCCGTCTTAACGCGGCTTTTTCGGTTGTCATACTCTTCTGGCGTGTGCCCGAGTTCATGGAAAATAGCATTGGTGCATCCAATTCTTAAGAAAGGTGACCGCTCGGATCCGTTAATTATAGGCCAATAGCTATAACCTCTTTGCTCTCCAAAGTCATGGAATCTATCATCAATCGTCAGCTTCTTCGGTACCTTGAGGATCGGCAGCTTATTAGCGACCGCTAGTACGGTTTCCGGAAGGGTCGCTCAGCCGGTGATCTTCTGGTATATTGACTCATAGATGGGCTTGCATTGGAAGCAAAGGTGAGGCTCTCGCGGTAAGCTTGGACGTAGCGAAGGCTTTCGATAGGGTTTGGTATAAAGCACTTGTAGCTAAGCTCCCATCTGGAATCATTCCCATGGGGTTCCTGGGAAATTGTGCGTTTGGGTCATAAGCATTTTAACAGATCGGAGTATTAAAGTCGTTGTCGACGGTGCATGTTCTGACTCCAAACCTATAAACGCTGGTGTCCCCACAAGGCTGTGTGCTATCTCCAACGCTATTTCTTCTGCATATCAATGATATGCTGCAAATTAACGGTATTCATTGCTATGCGGATGACAGTACGGGAGATGCCTTATATACCGGCCGTGCCAGTTCTTCTAGGTAAAGCGTCGAAGAGTGTCGAAACATAATTGTGTCTGAGGTCGAGACTTCTCTTAATCAAGTCTCCGATTGGGGTCAAGACAATCTAGTGCAGTTTAACCCCAAAAAGACACAAGTCTGTGCTTTCACCGCAAAAAAAGACACCCTGTGCAGTCTCGGCCAAATTTTTAAACACTCCCCTCCTTTCTTTTCTTTGGAATTCTTGGTGTTGATATTTCTAGCAGTGTTCAGTTTCGCGGTCATTTGGAGAGTAAAGCCAAGTTGGCCTCAAAGAAGCTCAGTGTGCTTAACAGATCGAGGCGGTATTTCGTGCCGGACCAACGCTTGCAACTTTACAAGTCGCAAGTTTGGCCGTACATGGAATATTGCTCTCACCTGTGGGCGGGGGCACCCCAGTACCAGCTTCTTCCACTTGACCGCATTCAGAGAAGAGTGGCTAGAATTATCAATGATCAGGATCTTTCCGATAGGCTTGATCCTTTGGGTTTGCGTAGAGATGTGGCTTCGCTCTGTATCCTCTACCGCATATATCATGGGAAGTGTTCTGACGAGTTATTTGGGCTTGTTCCTGCGGCTGAATTCCACTCACGTACTTCGAGGCAGAATTCCAGATGTCACCCACACAATCTGGATACTTAGAGGTCTTCTACAGTTCGTTTTGATAAACATTTTCTGCCGCGTACGATTAATTTGTGGAATCAGTTGCCATCGGAAACGTTTCCGGAACGATATGACTTGGCGTCTTTCAAAAAGAGAGCGTATTCTTATATAAAGGGCGCGGCTCGACCTCAGCTGTTGCAAATGTCCATGGGAGGCGGTGACACTTTCCATCAGGTGAACCGCATGCTCGTTTGCCTCCCTATGTTATGAAAAAAAAAAAATTCATTATTGTGCTTTACTTTGGTATTTTAAATGTATTTTTTGTATTCTTTTTGACGATCATAAGTGCTTTTTGTAAGCCTAAAATCTGATTGAATGAATTTTGACTTTGACTTTGAATGGTCTGGGTGGTTTCTATGTATAGTAGGTATTTACAAAAAAAAGTATAAAAGTATGTTTATCTGTTGTTTAGTACCTATAATGCAGGTTTCACGCTTAACTTGGGACTAGATAGCGCTGTGTGAATGACGGTGGATGTTTATTTATTGTATCTCTCTTCAACCTATCGCAGTCCACTGTTGGACATAGGTCTCCCCCATTTTGCGCCAGATATCCCGGTCCTCCGCTTTTCTTATCCATCCTCCACCAGCGATCTTTCGCAAGGCGTCGGTCCGTCAGTCCGGGCGTCCTACACTACGCCTGCCGAGACGCGGTCTCCACTCCAGAACTTGTCTGCTCCAACGACCCGAGGTTCTGCGACGTACCGTGTACGGCCCATTGCCACTTCAACTTGCTGATCCGAGCAAGATCGACATCTTAAGTTCTCTCACGAATATCATTTCTAATGTTATCCTTGAGAAACCTTAGCTCGCTCTATTGCCCGTGGAGTGACTTAAACTTGTGAACTTATCTCGCAGTCAGTGTCCATATCTCAGCTGCGTATGTTTGTATTGGACGCATTGCTCAATGACTTTTGAGTGTGTATGTTTGTTACTTATTCATGTCTAATCGACTAAATGGTTTTGGATGGAACTTTACAAATATATAGTAACATATCAGAATTACACATAGGCTTTATTCTCGAAGTCCCACAGGAATAGAAACATCGCTGATGAAGCGCGGCGCGCTGCTAGTTCAAAAATATGGTGTGTGTATGGTGATTTGTAGTATTAAAGTAGTTAACGAAATTATTAATTATTTAACTAATTATTATTTTATTTAATTAATTATTTCGAAATTTGCAAATTTAGGCCTGTATTCTAGAACGAGACTCAACGTTGACCTTTACTTAAATTAAGTTAAAAAGGGATAGCGCTATATCGATTAATAGTGGCATCCCTTTCTTACACTATTTAAGTAAAGACAATGATTTTCCGTATAAAATGATTAAAGATCAATGCATAAGTTTCGTTCTAGAATACGGGCCTAAATTTGCCGAAATATCATGCAATCGTGGTAAACGTATTATCGTGTTTATGTCATTTCGCTAAATAGCCGGAAGTAACGTGATTTAGCAAATTGCTTTTGGACACAATTGACTATAGTTTGTATATGCTCTTTATTTTATTGAAGATAAAAACTCTGAATATAAGTTTGAATACAGTATTGTTTGTGGTAGAATATGTACTTAAAATAGATATTTGGCACTTATCTCGTACTGAGTTGACCTTAATTTATAATATGAGTGATTTCAATTAATACAAATATATTCATATTCAGTACAGTATTTGAGCCAGTAATGACAGAGCATATGTTTAGACGCGAACTTCGACCCTCCTTCAAAGTGGTTGGATATAATCAATGATATTTTGCATATAAGTAGATACGCCACCCGTGCCTCAAAAACGAACCGCCAAAGAGTGTATTCTCTTGTAGGCTCTATTTAGGTAAGTGTATGCTCATTCGAAATATGTATGTGTGCTGTCACTGCATTCGTAACACTTTTTTCAGTTGTTTTGTGAACATATCACGAATCTATACTTTTTACATTATTAGATATAATATCAATTAACAATTGAACATGGATGCTATATGCTACGATAGCAAAAGAAAGATAACATTAAAAAAATCTCACAAAGTATTTATTAATTAAATAAACATAATTGGCATCGAACCTAATACACCAATAACACACATCTATAGATTCTTGTCAGTTAAAAATTCTTCGAATGAATAAATTTAATGTTATACAATCAGTGTTTTTGTTAAAACCCTCAGTAATTTGATCAAATAACGCAGGATGTGATAAAAACATAGTTATATCATTTCCCTAAACAAATCTAGTGATTTAGTTTAATACCTGTATTTTTTCAGTGAAATGGAAAAAGCACTGGAACGGTACTTTTAAATTTTATTTTTCACATGCCTTCTGTTTAGTTACAACAATCGAATAAACAAAACTATCCTAAAAGCATTAGCAGTTATGTTTATTTAGTATAAGATTTGTGGATTCCGAAATTAACGTTACGTATTTACGTAATTAAGATTAAGTATGTGGGGTTTTTTTTCAACGTGTGTTTAATTTGCTAAAAGTATATTAAAATAATGTTATATATTATATTGTCATTTGTAGTGATTGTTTGTAACTTACTATATCCTCTCTCTCTTCAACCTATCGGATTCCACTGCTGGACATAGGTCTCTCCATTGTGCATTTGATCTACTTATGCATGACGTAATATATTGCCTGTTGCTGCTACATCAAGGTCATCATTGCGAAACCAAATATCATACAAATCGCTGACCTCGTTAGTGTAAGTCAAAACAATCAAAGTCAAAGTCAAAATCCATTTAATCAGATTAGGCTAACAAAAAGCACTTAATAACGTCAAAAATAATACATTTAAAATACCAAAGTAAAACATAAAAATGAATTATTTAGAAAAAAGCGCTTCGGCGTTTTGGCCTGTTGAGAAAGAAGCACCCAAGAAAACACAACAGTACAGCCTTTTTTAAACAATGATTTTAATGTACAGATATTTTATAAACACTGAAGTAGCTGAGCAGTTTAAGAACATGGATTTTTATCACATAAACATTCGTCAATAGTATAATAGTAGTACCCTTTTTTCGCGGCGGGAATTACATTTAATAATAATAATAATAATTTGTTTATTTCGGACCAGTAATCCATAGTGGTGTTAGTATTATATTAAGATAACTTATAACCTAGTGTTAGTAACTTAAGCTATTCACCAGAAATGCACCATTATTATTTAATGGGGCATAGTTATCCTCGCAATTGTTTTTAGAATGCTGTTGTGACTATCTCTCACCCTTCTAAGCAACGCAGCTGTCTTTTTTCGTAGGATTGCATGAAAGCCGTCCGTATGAGCTTGCACAAACATTTCTGACGCGCTACAGTACCGAGGCAGTCCCAGCAGCATTCTAAAAGCATTATTATATTGGACGCGCAGGACATCCAGAGATTTTTTGGTGTAACTAGTCCACAGACTGCTCGTGTACATGCTTTGGCAGTACGCCTTAAAAAGGGTAATTTTAACTTCATCTGTACATCTTGCAAATCTGCGAGCCAGCATGTTACCTCTGACCGCCAGAGCCCTGCGTTCCCTCTCAATATCCGTATGGTCCTTGAGGTCATCAGAAATAAAATGACCTAGGTATTTAAAACATGATACCTTTTTTATCATTGAACCATCTAAGAAAAGCTCGAGGTCCTCTCCTGTATGTTTACCTGCGACCCCAAATACCATATACTCACATTTTTTTACATTATAAGAAAGTCCATGCGAGGCAGCATAGGTTTCACACTCTTTCAAAAGCTCCCTGATGGCTCCCACAGTCGGGCCCAGCAGCACCATGTCATCTGCATAGCTGATGTTATTAACTTTAACACCACCAACACTGCATCCGGCACGCCTGCTACTGAGCCCGCCTATGATCATCCACATAAAGATTGAAGAGCCTGGGCGATGTTAGCCCACCCTGTCTTACCCCACTCTAGCCTATAAGGCTTACTTAAAACGCCGTCCCACTTCACATGATTAGTTTGGTTGCCGTACCAGTATTTTAGGAGACTACATATTCCATTCCATATTTTAATCCCGGTTGCTTTTTATTAGTACTACTTAAATATCAAGTCATTTCAAACATCAAGAGTTTGGAGAAGATGAAATTTGGAGTTCCTCTGAGATGTACGATAGTTAAACAAGCCCGAATAACTCATCGTAACACTCTCCGGGAGACAAGTGGTAAAGAATGCAAAGAAATACTACATCACTACGTAAACTAAAAGGGTCCAGCTGGTCACTAAGATCTGTGTCGTCGACTATTCTAGCCGCTCTATTGATACTGGCTGCTGGAGTCAGAGGAGTGCTTTGGAATTGAGGCGATACGACAAAGATATTTTTTCCTGGAAAATGCGCAATTTGTGTCTTCTTGGGATTAAATTGTACGCCCATAAAGGGTATATGTATAGGACCGTTGTTATTATCCAAGCTTTTTCTAAAGTTGAGTATGTTTACTGCTGGTGTAGCTTTTTAAATAAATATCGGAGCCCCTATTATGTTCATATGCACGGACTGTATTACTTCGACTTTGACTATGATAATGGTTCCAATTAAAACAAACTTCTTAATGTAGGTATTTATTGAAATTTATATTTTATATGTAATAATATTATACTACTAACTTGGGTTACATAGTTTAACTTCAGATATCTATAAAATTCAAACACTTAATGTAGCTTTTTTTATTATAATATTGTGATACTAAAATATTTTGAAACTGACAGCGCGCTGTTTAAGTCAAGTACCGAAATAAATTAAATGGTCATTTTCCCGTTAGATGAATAACATCGTAAGAATAAATTATGCACGAACTTTGAACAAATTTAAAAAATATTTTTTTCTTTTTAAATTTACTTACAATGTCTATTTAAATATTATACAAAAAATTGCAATTATTATATTATGTATCAAGAATAAAGTTAATAAGGAACTAAAGATACTTTATTTTTTATTTATTTTTATATCGGTAAGTATTTGTTTTGCATTAAATTCTATGCCTGTCTATGATATTCCATATAAGAAGCCTGTCTATTGAAACATTTTAAAATCATTGAGAGAAACCAGGAGAAACAAAAGCCATTTCTCAGTACTCACTTTCACAATCACTCGTAAACGCACATAAAAAAATTAAAATCCAACGATAAGATTGTTCCAGCACTATTGTATGCAGTAAAGTTTTTTTTTTACTTTAAATTTTTAAACTTCGAACGGGGTTTTAAAAGCCGTTTACCAGCGCGTGCTCGGTTGGCGTCTCGGCCACACTGAATGTCAGGGAACTTTGGCATAACACGTGTGTGACTTTGCTTAACCGCGTGAAACTGAGCTGTCATGGCGATAGCGCATGTTTCCAATCATTTTGTAATGAAAGTTACAGCTGGTTCCATCTCTTTGTTAATATCATTCGCCGATTCCGATTGTCGGGTCTCGGATGTTTATTGAGGTTATGCATCAATATTATCTACCTGGGCCAAACCATTCAACTTGGCCGGCACAATTTCGATAGAGAGGATAGAGTCAATGATGTAAAAAAGTATGGAAACACATTGAACAATCGAAAAAAGTGTTCCGAATGCAGTGACAGCACACATACACATATTTCAATTTCGAACACATTTACCCAAACAAAAGAGTACAAACTGTACTCTCTTCGGCGGTTCGTTTTTAAGGTGGCGTATCTACCTTTATATATACAGAATATCATTGGATTAAGTAGGCTGCGCGGTATTTTTTTTCCCCTATTTTATGTTATAAATGATCGGGACGGTCAGTGCGCTCACCTGGTGGCAAGTGATATGCCTGACCATGACAGATGCAGTGTTCAAGGATATTAATAACTGTAGGTAATCATTATTTTTCCGTCAACACTGCTCTGCGCCCGTCACCAAAGACGACAGATCTTAGGTCTCATTAACCCGGTAATTTAGCTACAGTGCCCTCATCCCGAAACACAAAAGTGCAAAACCTGCATAAAATATGCATAAATATCTGGCACTGCGGTGGTACCTACCTAGACGACTCAGTACCGAGTTTACTACCTNCAACTTGTAACTAGATCGTTTCTTTTTTTTATTGTATTATAGACAATGAGCCTGAGGATGTCGGAAGAATCTCATTCCCCTCACAGCCAGGACATGCTTCTCTGGGCACACGGAAGCCAGCTGAAATCCAGGCCTCATCTTCCGATTCGAAAGCCTGTGAACCGGAGCTGCAGCAGGCGTTGCTGATGAAGCCTGACGAGGGCGTCAGGGTGTCAGGAGAGGCCGTGTAGAAGATGAAGCGAGAAGTGGTGTGGGTAGTCTAGGCCATACTAATATAAGGAGGTGCAAGATGGCCGGCCTCTTTTTCTACGGGCAGCCGTCGTACTGAAGGACGTATCATAGTGCATTTGGTGACCCTTTTGTTATATAAGTGTCTTGGTGGTAGTTGTTTTGTTAAATCAGTGATAAAATCAGTACATTTATTTAATTGTAAAATTCTATTTTAGGTTCATTAAATTGTTATTTTAAAAAAGTTGTTTCACTTCTGATTTCTACCAATATAATAAAATTTCATTTCCATTTTGTAATTAATGATTACATTTGTTATTTGATTTATAAACTAAATCATGTGAATAAGCCTGAAATGTAATATGACTTGCTTTGTTTTTGGAAATAAATAAATATTATTGTTTTCGATTTTTAAAATTATTATATTCGTTCATTATTTATTAATTAGGTCCTACACCAACAACATAACACACAGAGCATTAAAAGTACACAATTTCCTTACAACTTAGACTAGTATGTATGTCAATAACAGGTGTACACAGCATTCACCGATGACAAAAGTTAAATAATTAAACTTAATAAAAGAAAAATGCAAGATCCTTAGCAACATAGAGCATTAGTACTCTTTGCTTAGAACTAGGTAGTATAGTGGTACATCACGTCTCTCCGAGATGGTTCAGCAGTTTATGTCTGAACACTGCAGACTATCGCGGAAGATTTCAATGTTTGATCAGAAGCTATTATCGTTATATTTAAGAACAGATTCGTGATATCGGTGATGTCGACCTGAGTTAGTTTTGCATGGTTGTATGTAAATATTTTGGATTTGTGATATCTAGGGACATCTGTTGGGACATTAAGGTTTGATGTTAGATAGAAGATGTTGCATTTATCCTATGATTGATTCATTGAACGCTTTAACGGTGAAGGAAAACATCGTGGGGAAACACACACCCACGAAGAAATTAAAGTGTCGTGCGTGAAGTCGGCCAATCCGCACTGGGCTCGCGTGGATGACTAAGTGGATGATAAGCTGATGGATATAAATATATATATATAATATATATATATAATATTATATATATATATATATAATATATATATATATATATATATATATATATTAATATATATATTATATAAAATTAAATATATATATATATATATATTTTAATTATATTTAATTTGATAGCGTTCCATAATTACTGTTACTGGACCACTACGACGACGTATTAATCGTGAGAAGTGTGGCGGAGAGCTCTCGAGAGGCGTCTCGCTCTATTTTAAAGTTAGAGGCGCCCGTGACCGAGTTTTGGCCTTGTTGTTGCAGACTTCAAGGTGAACTGTTAGACTGTTTCTAGCTGAAGTAAGTAAAAAAATAATGGGTAAGACACGTATATGAAATATGTAAATTTAAATAGTACATTTAAATACAGAATAATTTGATAAGGGGCTTTGTTTTTTTATGAATTCATTTATACATTTTAAGTGAAACTTATCTTGTTTCTAACAAACATAAAAAAGATATCTATACCGACTAATTGGGTATTTGACGCCACCTTAGATTAAGCATGTACTAGATGTAGTCATAAGACGTTGCCGCTCTTATATCATTGTAATGCAATACACGTCATGTATCTTTGTCTATCACACGAATCCTAGTTACGAGTAGAAGAGACGGTTGATAGACGTTTGACAACTCTGACGTCGTGTCATTTTGTGGCCTCCAAAGAGGCCAAAACATTACGAGCTGTCGTGCAAATTTTTCACAAAGTGTCATAATTTTAATAAATATTTTGAAAAGAAATAAGTAAACGTAGAAAAATGTCGTGTTCTGCGGTAAATTGTTCTTCAAGAACCACCAAAGGAGGAGTAAAAGACCCGGAATTATCATTTCATAAGTAAATATTTGACGACATTTTCATTCATATTACGTAGTTGTAATGAGACTTATGGATAAAAACATGTAGTAGTAGACTTTAAATAATGTTAGACATACATTAGCTTGTATTAATTGTAGAAATTACGTCTAAAACAATTATATTATGCATGAAAATTTAAGGATGTTACATAGTGATGTATCAACATAGAATTTAATTCCATCGATAGTATTTCTTTAACAGTTTCTTTTATACAATTATTGAATTTTTAGGTTCCCGAAATCATAGAAGAATGGGTTAAAAGTGTAAGGCGTGAAAACTGGGAGCCTACGAAGAACTCCAGGCTTTGCTCAAAACATTTTGAGCAATCCTGTTTCATCGTAGGCTTATCAATAAAAAAACTGAAATCCGATGCAGTACCAACCATATATCTATTATCAAGTTGATGTGATATATAATATCACATCAACTTTTCTCAAAATTTTAAAACTATAAAAATATTGTTATAATTTTGCAAGAACATATTTGTGTTCTGTAATCCACATTATAATTTTAACAAAAAAACATGATGGTCGCATATTTTAAACTGAAACTTTTTTTTCATGATACCCACTATTGTGGGTTATCAATGTAGGTATGTATGGGTCTTTAAAAATGATAATGAGGCTTTCAGTATATATTTTTAAATAAATAATTTTTAAGTTTGAGTTTGTGAGTGTTATTTAAAATTTGTTATTTTACCGTAAAAATATAATATAGTCTATTTAATACCTACCAATAATATTTTGTTTTATTTGTTCCAACATCATCTAATTTTTAACCCAGGAAGACCAAACTTCAAAATATTTGCGTATAAAATTTATTATGGTAACGCTTTATTTTTAATTTTTGTTGTAGATAAAATTGACTCCATGTTATTTTTAACACAATTCATAATCATCTAATTCTGCAGGTGCGACGACGACGCCCGGCTTAATTCTAGCAATATGTTCGATACCAAGGTCACATCCCTAGTGACGCACACTAATACAAATCTGTAACTGCACACTAACAAAAATTAGACACCGCCTTTCAATATACAGTCTGTCTACCTCATAATATGTCTATGGACGCCACTAATCGTTAACGCAATTTTTATGAACTGTCAAAAAGGAACTTTCCATATATTTTGTATGAGATTATTGAAACGTGACGTTATTGCACACTAACATCAATTGACCTAATATATATTGGTTTCAGTGTATTTAAAAATACAATATTGCAAATAAACAAAAGTGATCAATGAAACGACATGTAAAATAAAGTGCACTTTTATGAAAATAAGGTTTGGTATTATATTGCGAATGGTGGAGAATACCGAATTCAAACTTGGTTGTTTTGGATCACTTATTTCTCTTTAACCTAAGATAATAAATTGAGCTAGATTTAAGATGCACAATTATGAATAGTTATAATAATAATAATAGTTTATTTCTCACCATAATCTAACAGAATTCCATGTTTAGTTATTACATTGGTAACATAATTACTTTACATCAAAGTACAAAGTCATGTCAGTAGAAATACTAACAAATATGTATAAAATTAAATTACAATTGCCACAAGATTATGGCGGACCGACACCTGAACTGGGACTGGTCCTGTGCATCAGGTCGTCGATCCAATTATCAACCAAAAATTGCCTGAGCAGCACTACACACACGTTTAGTTAGTGTTATATTTATATCATAAACATATTCATTGAAATTTTACCTTAATGTGTAACTAAAAGGTACAAAATTACACTTTTGAGAGAGATTGTAATCAAGTTAGTTCATTGTTAACTTAGGTCTTTCAACCCATCTTAGTCCACTATCAGGCTTAGCTCTCTCAATCATATTTATTCAACGCTATCTTCATCCAGCCTTTACTGACAAACATTTGCATTTTCCATACTGTTATTTTTAAACACAAATAACCAGGCATTGTAAAAATGCTAATGTGATTTCAACTGAAAATAAATATATAGATACTAGTTAAGGTATTATAGGACGCAACCAGCAAATTACTTCATCATCATCATTACAGCCTTCCTATTCATCCTATCGCAGTCCACTGCTAGGGATCCCCAATTTTGCGCCAGATACCCCGGTCCTCCGCTTTTCTCATCCAGCCTCCACCAGCGACTTTTCCCAAGTCATTGGTCCATCGGGCCCGAGGACGTCCTACGCTACGCTTGCCGAGCGTAGTCTGCTCCAATGGCCATCAGTTCTGCGACAAACATGACTAGCCCACTGCCACTTCAACCTGATGATCCGGCGGGCTATGTCAGATTACAGCCTTACATTACAGCCTTATTTGTCCACTACAGAATGAAGGCCTCCTTTAAAGATTTCCTCGCGGACCAACCATCCATCAGCTACCCGCCACCTTAATCATGGCATCGCCCCATCTGATTGGTGCTCGGACTATGCTGCTTTGCCCGTTACGTGGATGTCACCCGAGACCATTTCCACCCAATTAGCCATCGGTTCTACGCGCTATGTACGCCCCGTGCTACTTCAACTTACTAAAAAAATCTCGGCAAGAAAAAGGCTTATAAATGTCACCGCACATAAATTTTAGCAAAACACAAACATGCATCAATATATACACAATCAGTTGAGATTTCCATTCGCTCTTATCGTATGTTAAGAGTTCAATACAACGCCGAGGGCTTTCAAATAATAAATTACAAAGCCCCGAAAAGCTCCAGTCATTGTGCCAAAATAAATACCAATAATCTATTCCTTTGAGATGCCGGATTCCGTAGGGTGTTTGCTAAAGAAAACGGATAAGCGATACTCACTCGCCGAGCAATGTAATTTGCAGTAATAGGTATTTTTATTAAATAGGAACGAAGTAGAATACGTTCATGATGAGACGACCTATGTGGTATGCTTGAAAAATCTGCTTATACCGTCGGGTTTGGGATTCGATCCACGGGCGGTACAAACATTTCAAACTCGGACTAAAAATAGCTTTATTCAGATAAGTCTTTTGCAGATGCTTTTAAATCGTCATTTCTTATTATTATATTTTTATGACTCTTCCATTTGTGTGGGTCTGATTACGTATCTTTATTATGTTAGAATGTGTAAAGGACGGATATGACCTACAGATTATACGCCTGACCATGACAGAGCGGTATTGAGTGAAACTCACAACAGATAGACAGTATTAACTCTTCTCCATCAATGCCGCACTGCGCCCTTCACCCAAGTCAACAGATGTTAGTTCGCATAAACCCGAAAATTTTACTAGCTACGATGCCCTCATCCTGATACACAAAAGTGCATAAGACTTCTATGTCACGGGACGCTATCTGGCACTGCGGTGGTCCCTACCTAGACGACTCAGTACCGAGACTACAACCTGGTAAGATTGTACTTTCGGTTAATATTCATACGTTAGGGAAGTCTTTTCGCCTATAGCATTTATGAACTTGTAATAAAACCTATTTGGCTCTTGAATCAAAGAAAGGCAGATTATATTATTGACAAAACACCAAAAAAAATGTTCCAACAAAGTTATGATATTGCAAATTAAATAATATTTGCAATCCATTTCAGGCTTTAATCATTTGTTCTCCATAAAGGTTGGTGTTTTTCCACAAAATATATAGGTCAGCGTGATATGAAAAGTCAAAATAAAAATGGCAAAAACGCGAAGTGAATATCGTTAAAGGAAAGCGTTTTTTTCATTAAAAAATGCGCGTTGTTTTTTTAATTATCCGCAACATGCTTGCCGCTAATTAGTTTCGTGTGTAATTGAATTTGTGTTTTGTTGTTGAAGCAATAAATGCCGAATTGATTGGCAAAGTTCTGTATTGTCTTCGTATTTGTAACCGAAACAAGTTTTTCTAATTAAATCTCTTGCTCACTTATTTTTATATAAGACGCCGATTGTTTAACTTCAACATTCACTTTTTTATCTTGGTGATTAAGCTCCTTCTTTTTTCAAAGTTATAAGTATAAATACATGAGGTCAGGACGCTCACTTGATGGTAAGTGATACACGTAACCATGACAGAGCGGTACTGAAGGAGACCACCAACTGATAGATAGTTATTACCCTCCATCAGTGCCGCACTGCGCCCGACACCCGAGACGACAGATGTTAGGTCTCTTATACCCGGTAATTTCTTACTTAGTGTATTGGTTGCAAATAAATATGATAGTACATACGTCAGTATGAGGCGGTAGAGTTAAGCCATGTAAATTCAGAGGCTTGGATCTACGTGCAAACCTCGTGTGATCGTCTTGTCAGCATTTTCAATATACGAATCATTATCAGATATAGATGTGTCGCCCTCCTACCGGAAGGGCTGAGGTTCAAATCCCACCACGTACTAATGTGTTTTCGAATTTCGAAAAATATATGTACGTTACCCGACGCTCTTACGGTGAAGGAAAACATCGTGAGGAAACCTTCATGCACGCCTGCGAAGAGATTCAAAGGTTGTATGTGAAGTGGTCCAATCCTCACTGGGCCCGCGTGGACGACTAAGGCCTAATCACCCTATACGGGTAGGCTCGTGCCCCTCGGTGGGGACGTTTAATAAGCTGATGATGAAAGATGTGTGATCTTTCTCCTAGTGTCCCTGTAACAATATCTTTGTAATAGATTTTTGTTAAGTTACGTGAAGGCCCTAAACTCAAACTCTAAAACTCAATATCTTTATTGATATCAAATAGATACTTTTGACATAATATGACAAAACTCTGTAATGCTATAAAAAGTTTAAAAGAGTGACTATCGAGTTTCTTGCCGGCTCTCCCTCGAAGATCCTACTTATTCCGAACCGGTGGTAGAGTCAAAAAAATATAATAATCACAATTAACGATTCAACGACCCATTTGATGTTTTGGTTGAGACGTCGACTGCAGCACCAAGGGTTCTGGGTTCGACCCCCGGGCAGTACAAACATTTGTGTGTTGTAACGTCTGGGTGTTTACTATGTATAATATGTATGTATTTACATAACCGACGGTGGGCCCGACTGTGGGAGCCATCAGGGAGCTTTTGAAAGAGTGTGAAACCTATGCTGCCTCGCATGGACTTTCTTATAATGTAAAAAAATGTGAGTATATGGTATTTGGGGTCGAAGGTCAGGAAACATACAGGAGAGGACCTCGAGCTTTTCTTAGATGGTTCAATGATAAAAAAGGTATCATGTTTTAAATACCTAGGTCATTTTATTTCTGATGACCTCAAGGACCATACGGATATTGAGAGGGAACGCAGGGCTCTGGCGGTCAGAGGTAACATGCTGGCTCGCAGATTTGCAAGATGTACAGATGAAGTTAAAAATTACCTTTTTAAGGCGTACTGCCAAAGCATGTCACGAGCAGTCTGTGGACTAGTTACACCAAAAAATCTCTGGATGTCCTGCGCGTATATAATAATGCTTTTTAGAATGCTGCTGGGACTGCCTCGGTACTGTAGCGCGTCAGAATGTTTGTGCAAGCTCATACGGACGGCTTTCATGCAATCCTACGAAAAAAGACAGCTGCGTTGCTTAGAAGGGTGAGAGATAGTCCACAACAGCATTCTAAAACAATTGCGGAGGATAACTATTCCCCTATTATAATTNGAGATAGTCACAACAGCATTCTAAAAACAATTGCGGAGGATAACTATTCCCCTATTATAATTAAAATGGTGCATTCAGTGAATAGCTTAAGTACTAACACTAGGTTATAAGTTATCTTAATATAATACTAACACCACTATGGATTACTGGTCCGAAATAAACAAATTATTATTATATTATATTATATTAAGAATAGAGTCCACTTTGAGTTTATATTTATAATACTAAAATACTTCTATATATAATCATCAATTTATAGGTATTATTTAGAGTATCTTCCTGTTGATAACAGATGATTTTATAAAATAAATATCATGTTAATTTATTTAAAATTAATCCCCAGTCTAAATAGTTACTTCTTAACTGTGTATTTGGGCTAGAAGTCTGCCCAGTCTGTTGAATTTATGGATCTTTGATCCAGCTTTTAAGTATTCATTCCACTAGGAAGACAAATTTATTTCCAAAAATTGCATATTGAAGGATATCCCGACATCGCAGGTTAGATCTGTCTATAACGAATCATGATTCTTTGATTGGATGGGCTCGAGAAGCCGTCGCTTCCTATTTTGGAGGACGTCAGAATTGTTAAGTCATTGATTATAAATCAGACAAAATCAACAATCTATTTTCAGACGCCTGCTCCCAGAATTCATTGGGCAACGCATTTCTGGAACCTGAGGTCTTGCAAGTGTTCATGGGCGGCGGTGTCACTTACCATCAGGTGGATCGTATGCTCGTTCAGTCAATTCAACTCACAAGGAGTTGTGCTGGATAAAATATTTCTATATTATACCAAGGTTGGTCTGATTGATTTTACTAGCTTTTTATATTTTGTATCTATAAAGTAAGTAAAAGTTTAATCCACTGAGGTTTATTGTGAATTAATAAATTAATTAACACATTAAAGGCCATGAAAACGGCGGCACTCATTACAATAATTGCTGCTTATTGGCAAACATTAACTCATGATTTGCATACAATCCTTCACAGTGCGGTTGCATTGGAATATGCACTGAAATTACGTGGCATAAAGTTGAAAGTACAACCTGGGAATAATATGCAAATATGAAAATGTATGTGTTGGTAATGACCATGAAATCGATTGGTATTGTGTCAGCAGTCATTAATCAAATATGTTTAAAAGCAATCTGTAGTGTTAAGGTATATTTGTACAGGATTACAAACGAGAAGGACCTTAGGTAGTAATGGGGGTTAGGCTAACAGTGTACTCTGCTATAAATACACATATGGTTATATTTTCTTTATTTTATAATGTTGCATTAACACGACGACTGACGACCCATTTGGTGTTGCGGTTGAGTGGTCGGCTGCAACACCAAGGGTTCCGGGTTCGATCCCCGGGCAGTACAAACATTTGTGTGCATGAACATGTCTGTTTGTAATGTCTGGGTGTTTTCTATATGATATGTATGTATTTACGAAAAAAAAATGTATTTAAGTATATTTATCCGTTGTTTAGTACCCATAATACAAGCTTCACGCTTAACTTGGGGCTAGATGGCGCTGTGTAAATGTCAGTGGATATTTATTTATTTTATTATTATTTATTTATAAAGGTGCCACGAGATGTGCGAATTCTGTATGAGGTTTTTCAATATGGTTGTATTATGTATTATGCTTTTATTTTTTAGAGCGTCGGTGGCTCAATGGTCTCGACTGTTGCCCTCCTAAACGGAAGGCTGAGGTTCAAATCCTGCAATCCTGCCATTGTTAGCACTTTACTCTGCAACTACCGAACACTAAACAATGTTGCCAGTAAAACCAAAACACGCAATCGGCACTAAATGCGGAATCGTCACCGGATACTGCGTCACGTCGGTCGGTTGTGTTTTTGAAATCCGAACGTCCTGCGCCAATGTTTATGCTGGGCGCACGCGCACCCTGTCGCCGAAGTGACAATGTTGCCACACTCAAAATAGATACCTTTGTGGTAGAAAATTATTTTTGATGTGGGATTCAATTTTTATCATCATCGTATCATCAGCAACCTATATAATCCTTTCGTAGGCAGTCCTTCCAACGCGGGAAAATGCAAATTGTTTGTAAACGATTATGGTCCCCAACTGAGAAAATCGTCTCTTTTTTCGGATGATCAGGTGTGTCAACTTGCAATGTCGTAACCAAAAAATACAGTACAAATATGCTTTTACTATGCGGTCTTACCGTGGGATTCTAACCCACGGCTCCCGAATCAAGCAGCGATCTAAAACCTACATTCAGACCATTAGATCATGGAGGCAATTAACTTAGTAAATAGAATTTGATACAGAAATATGGAAAGGATTCAGAGGTATAATCAATTTCAACATTTGGTGATAATCTTCTGAGAGAAAAGCTCCAAAAAAAAAGAATCATCGATAAAGGACATTCAAGGACACTATCATTAATATGCATAGAGTTGTGCATAACGAAACACATGACACATTAATATCCCGTTCCCGAATATATTCCCCGCGACTGTCACTTTTCAATTAACAACCCGCCCGGCCCAAAGTCAATTTAATTTGCCCTCCAGACGGCAAATAAAAGGTTCGGGTGACCAAAACTCATAACCTGTGTCCCGCCTCTGGCCTGACGCCATTTTGTAAATCTATTATGGAGTCGTGGTGCAATTATTAACTTTTTTTACCCAAGGCCTTATGGACATTTTAATGAGCGGTGGTGGGATTGGACTTGATCAGTGTCCTTTGTATTGTCGGTTTGATTAATAGAGTTTTTTAAGGTTGTTCTCGTGGTCTTGATTAAAGACAACATTTTAATAGGAGTCTGTAAACGAGTGAAAGTATTTAGGCGCTTTTATTAGGGTTATGGAATTATAAATAGTGTTGTAGATTCGGTTTTCAAATATGTCCATCGGTTTGATTTTGAAAAACTCATTTAAACAGTTCAAAGTGACGCGCCCAGTAGTTTTGTTATTTAGTGATACGAAGCTGTTTATACATAAATAATTATTATTCTCAATTGATATTATTATATCAATAAATAGAGTCATGATTCGTGGGAAGATGCAACTTTTCTTCTTCTCTTCTTTCTTCTTCTCACTACAGCAATTGTCGGAAAGTGTGAGAGAGGCACCAAAATGCCAGCTCGGTCAGAACTATACCGTGGTATCACAAGTTTACTGGAAACCAATGTGAAATAATACTTTACGTTACCTTTTGCAGTGACCACTGACGCAATTACTCTTCCTCCTCTCTTATAATTCCTTTTTCAGCCTCTGTAAAGGTTGGCAACGCAATCGCAGTCCCTTTGAAGTTACGAGAGTTCATGGATGTGCGGTATCATTTAGGTAACATCGAAAAACCATCTCTTATCTAACTTATCATCGCTCGTCTGCTTGAATAAAATACAGCAATTCGACTACGAGGTCTAGACTTAAAAACTACAGTCGTCAATATTTCTATATACTTAAAAACTACAGTATATATTCATCATTATTCTTATTAAAACCGCTTTTAAATAAACTGTTACACAGAGAAATAGCAGTGTATATGAAAAATATCACATGATTACATATTTTCACGAAACAATGTCTCAATAATAAACACTTTCTAACTCCATGACATCTAACCAAAAGGTACAATTTAGAAACGTGTAGACTTAAGAACCGTTTCATTACAAACATAACTATATCTTTTAAAATAAAAAAGTATTCCATTTTCTGCTCTAAGAAAAAGTAGTTAAAATCTAGTACTAATTTAACAACTGATTAGCGATAAAAATATGCCATGACAACTCAGGTAGATTTTTGAATTTTTTTAAAATGATGGTTAATATTTAAATATCGAATATATTTTAATTAGCTCGTTGACTTAACGGAATAACAATTGACAAACATTTTCGAAGTCTTTCTAACAAGCACTTAAATATTTTTATAAAAATGTAGAGCGATAAAGCAAATAACCTATGTAAGGTAAAAGCTAAATTGTCGCCTTTTAAAAGAAAGAAAGAAAAAAATCTTTATTCAAATAAATCTGTTACAGATACTTTTGAATCGTCAATTGTTATTATTATCATATTTTTTGTGACTCTACCATCGGTTCGGAATAAGCAGGATCTTCGAGAAGAGCCGACAAGAAACTCGAGTTACTCTTTTAATCTTTTTATATCAGTGGTTACAGTTTGTCTTTTACCTACATAGCTTACAATAATTTATTAAAGAGATTTTTTAACTGGAACAAAAAATAAATATAATATAAACTAAGCGGAGGCCTTTGTTCTGTGGCTTCTTCAGCTGTAAACATGATTAACTTTACAAGGTGGTAGATTTCCTCTTCACGCTTCTATTCGGCTAGTATCCACAAAAGTGCTAAAACGGCTCCCGCGATTATGAGTATAAGTATTATACATACTTCTGTGTTCGGGTTAGCGGGCACTTAATGTATAAAAGGGCCTAACACTCATGTTTTGACAGAAATTTAAATTATGTTAATGGAGTTGTTTCCGCACTTAGTCCTACCTATCCTGAGTAGCCAGCCGCCTCCCTCCAAAGTGTTCAGTTCCAATCAAGCAATCTGGGAACAACCAGTGGGCTCAGAAGCCAAGGCTAACGTTTCCTTTCCCTCCATGCTACTCGGCATAAAGCTAGGCGTCGGTATTACCATTAAGAGTGATTTTCTTTAAAAAAATCTGTTATCTGTATGGGCTAACGCAGAACTTACTAAAGGTGAGCTTGTAGGTACAGTATTTCCTTTGGTGCAAAAGTTGAGTAAAAGGTTACTACACATACCCATGGATTAGATCTTAGATTTCTCTAAAGTACGTAAATTATTATAAATAAAAAAGTAGCTGTAAGTCTTCAACCTATCTGAAGAGAAGTCAGTCCAAAAGACCAGAAAGTTAGTTCATGCTTGCCACGATACGTCCTTTAATCTAAAAATTATTTGTTTCAACGGCTGATTAGTAATCATAATAAAATGGTAATTAAAGTAATAATTCCAATGCGACAGGTTGGAAGGGACAAGGAAAGGTCGGTGCATGGCCATTTTTCATCACAAAGATAAAATCAAAGAGATCCCAAATGAAACTGATACTTAATAGTAGACGTTTAAGTTCAATATCACGATAACGAAATTACAACTGTCTTGTCTTGAATTGTGTAGGAAAGATTTGCATAATTCAACCGATTAGTTGGCATGCAAATGAAAACAATGGTTTGTCGTGTGACAAACGGTGACAATTTATTACATCTATACGACAGAACATGGTTCGCGTTTTAATTTATGTTACTAGTGGATGGACTCTACTGAGTCGTCAGTTAGGTCCCGCAATGGTAACTACCTTGACGACTCACTCTATTTTACAGACGACATTTAGCATTACGATGAAATGAGTGACATTTAACGAAATTCAAGTGATACAGCCACTTAAACAGCAGGCTAGATGGACATACGTTTTCACGAATGCCACTGTTTTCCATTTAGTTGTAGCGGTTGAGACGTCGACTACTAGGTATACCAAAGGTTCGGGTCGATCCCTGGGCAGTACAAACATGTGTGCATAATCATGTATGTTGTAAGGGTCTGGGTAATTTATATGTATAATATGTATAAATTTACAAAAAAATAGTATATAATTAATCCGTTGTTTAATACCCATAATACAGACTCCACACTTTACTTGGGGCTAGATGGCGCTGTGTGAATGTGAGTGGATATTTATATTTATTTATTCCAAAAGCACTTGATCTAAATTGTATGAAACTGTGGAAAAGAATAAACCCAATTCTCTAGAAAATATTATATAGTGATATATAATAAAACATGAAACAACGCACAGCAAATGACGAATGTACAAGCAATGCTAAATTGTTCTTTCATGCGACCTTTCCCGGTCGGAGTAATGTCGATGTTGTTTAATGTCATTTTTGTTAAATTACTTGTATTTATGACAGACTAGAGTACAATTCTATTGTGTCAGTGTTTTATAGGTCCATAGAATCCAGCCTTTTATTTATTTATTTCATTATCTTCAAAGCATTTTGTGCTTGCAACATGATTAATATAGATTATTGGTTGAAATTTCACATAAAATTAATAAGTAAGATATATTATTTGATTTTTTGGCTACGGGAACAATTGTACAAATAAGTGGTACATTAACAATGCATTTGGAGAGAAACACTACGAATTGGGTAGCAAACTTTAACAGTACCTATAACCATTGATTATGAATTGTAAACCGTCTTAAACTTCACTTTTAAGTTGAAAAACGACCATTTTTATGATGTACATTCTTTTCGTTATCCTGTTCTTAATAAAAAATAAAATAAATATCCACTGATATTCACACAGCGCATCTAGCCCTATATTAAGCGCAAGCATGTAGTTAGGGTACTAAACAACTGATCAAATATTATATACATCTTTTTTAAATACATACATATTATACATAAAAACACCCAGACCAATACAAAAAGTCATGTTCATGCACACAAATGTTTGTACTGCCCGGGGATCAAACCCGGAATCCTTAGTGCCGAAGCTGACGTCTCAACCGTTACACCAAATGGGTCGTCAATAAATAATACAAACATTATATTGCACATGACAGTACATAACTATTTTTTATACAATATGTTCAAAATGAGTACAACATGACTCCATATTTTTTCTAACTGGATATACTACCGTCCATGTTAAGAATGAATCATCGACCATTTCACTTTTCATTAAGAGGGCATAATCCGTTTGACAAAATGTATGGAGCAAAATAAGCGCAAATTCATAAAATCGTACAAAAATAATTAAAAAATGTTGCTCGAAACATTGTATTGTAAACTTTCCTTAATTAGTAAATATATTTTTCAACGTTTAAGGTTGTTAAACGTCGTCATTCTGTTAAACGCCGACATGCTTTTCACGTTTTCGTCATAGTTTAGAGCTAAATATTCAGAAATTACTAATAATTTTAAAAAATCCAAGCCGTGTAGCTGTAGAGGCTTTCATTCATAATATTGATGTATATTTCAATTACATTATACAAGTATTTTTCGTTCTATCGTTAAGACAGTAACAGCCTTTTTGGTGATTTTTGGATTATGCGCTCTTAATATTATGATATAGCACTGTACAGTCGACTAATACACGTGGCCCGTAATCCTGGTTATGTAGGTTGCCACAACTTCCGAGTATTAAAAGCTTTCAGTTTTAGTGAGAAAGATTTACGAGGTGTAAATGGTAAAAGTAGTATGGTGGATTGTAAATTATTAATTAAATTGTATATACTCGTACAAGCATATGAAGGGGCACTTTAACAGGTAAGCTGTTTCGTTATTTTTATGATATATCAGTTCAAGTGTGGTAGAGCCCTCCGTCTCAAAATGACACCATGACCTTCCAGAAAATCGCAGTGAAGTAACGCTGGCGTAGTTTTTAAAGTGAGTGAGGTTGCTGGGAGCCCAAAATTATCTCTTCCTCTTTGTATTTGCTTTACTGTCTTTGATTTTAAAAATGGCTACGATTGTTCATGTAAATAATAATAAAGATTTATATATTCACACAGCGCCATCTAGCCCCAAAGCATGAAGCGTGTATGTGTAAAACAAATAAACATACTTACATATTTTTTTATAAATACATACATATTGTAAATAGAAACAACCAGACCAATGCGAACAGACATGTTCATGTACATAAATTTGTGTACCCGTGTATCGAACCTGGAACCCTTGATATACACTCGCGTGCAAGTAAATCGACTCAAGCCTCAAGTACGCATAACAAGTGATATAACTAAAAAATGCCTTATTATACCTCTATAAAATGTTTTACATAATTAAAGCCTAGTAATTGAGCTTTAAAATGGTGTAAGTTGCTCAGTTCCACAGTATGGGGTTATTGTGTTTAAATGAAACAAAATGTGCGTAAGATAAAAAAATTATTCGTGTCAATATTTGGTATTCCCTCCTCTAGCTCTGATCACTGCTCTCATGCGATTTTTCATCGACCTTATCAACTTTTTAATGGATGATTGTGGTATTCGACCCCACTGTTCTACCAACGCAGTCTTGAGCTCATTGATGTTTGTCGGAGCTGGATTCCTCGCTCTAACTTTCCTTTTGAGCTCGTCCCATATGTGCTCAATGGGATTTAAATCGGGGCTGAGCGCTGGCCAATGCATAGTGTGAATTCCAACTTCGTTCAGGAAATCACGTGTGGCCCGAGCAGTGTGACATCGGGCATTGTCATGCATCAAGATGAAATTTTCCCCAATAAAGCCTTGATAAGGGACAACTTGATCCAGTAGAACATTTTCAATGTAACGAACACTGGTCAGACCTCCCCCCGGCCTCCCCCAGGAACGAAAACAAGGTCCGTTTTGCCTTCTAAGGAAATTCCAGCCCACATCATGCAAGATCCGCCACCATATGCAACGGTTTCCACAAAGCAGCACTGTGAAAACCGTTCACCGGGACGACGGTATACCCGACCTCTCCTGTCGCTGCCATGGAGACACATCCTCGTCTCATCTGTGAACAGGACTGACTGCCATTGCTCTATGCTCCAATCCAAATGTTCTCGAGCAAAGTGAAGGCGTGCTTGACGATGAGCTGTGGTCAACTTCGGGCCTGTAGCGGGTCTTTTCGGAGTAAGGTTAGCTTCTTTCAACCTTCTTCTAACTGTCCACTGACTGACAGTCACCCCGCGAACTTGACGTAGCTCCTGCTGCACATCTACGCCGGTAAGGTGTCGATTTCGGAGAGAGGTCGAGACCAAAAACCGGTCGTCACGCTCCGAGGTGCACCGGCGTCGGCTGGTATTAGGCCTCCGAGTGAAGGCACCAGTCTCTTGAAACCTTCTGTATACTCTCGAGACAGCGGACTGACTCATATTCAAACGACGAGCGACTTCTCGCTGGTTCAACCCTTCTTGCAACAGGGCAACGACTTGAGCGGCTTCTTCAGGTGTTGTATCCATAATTTTCTTCAAATGACGGCTTTAATTTGCAGAGATGTGTTCAGGTCAACGTCTAATGAGCGACTGATAAGAAAAAAACGATTACAGGGGGTTTTATAGGGGGTTGTGTCGCGCAAGTTGTGAATAGAGCGCAGAGCAGTTTACGGGAGGTTGCGTTCAGTTGCATTCTAAGTACAAGTGTTTATTTAAATTACTGATATTATGCTACCATTTGAAAGCCTAATTACTAGGCTTTAATTATGTAAAACATTATATAGAGGTAAAATAAGTCATTTTTTAGTTATATCACATTTTATGCGCACTTGAGGCTTGAGTCGATTTACTTGCACGCGAGAGTAGAAGCCGACGTCACAACCATTACACCAAATGGGTCGACTTACAAACATACAAATTTCACTAGATCCAAAAACCTATGTAAAATAGGACACGATGCTTCCTCGCACTAAATAAAGACGATATCATTGGGCGCGATGGATTGACGGGCTGTAATTCAGCCCAATATACTGCAGCATTACGGTCTTAGTCTTTATAGTCTTAACACAATGATGTGCTCAATAATTAGTGATGGTCCAATTTGATTTAAATCGGGACACGAGGCCAAAAAATCGGGATTTGATGTAAGTATGTAACGTAAGTGATGTGACGCTGACGTGACATTTTGAATTTGACAGTAATGTAATTAGTAGAAGTTATGTAGCGTAAATATATATATTTTTAATAAAATATTTTATTTTCTTCTTAAATTAATCGTGACATTTAGCGTTCCAAGAGGGACGCATCCTCAGACCCCTGAAAATCGGGACGACCCGCGCAAATCAGGACTCCTGACAACACTATATGATCTAATTTTAATTGCATAGGGATCATTACAAATCATGTTACTGCTTTGATTGTATAGCGTTGGTACAGAATTTTTAACATGGAGTTTAAAATGTGATTGGAAGCTTCTTTCTGAATACGAAACGTCATGGCATCTCGAGTCATCTCCTGAAATATGGTCCCAGAGGGGTAGGCAGAGATGATGGAACGCTACTTTGCGCGGTCCTGACATACTTTCCAAGCTTCATTCACAGCCATCAATCTTTTTATACAAGCTCTTTTATTCCTTTTGCTTCGAACCCCAGCCTTCTGAACGACTTGACCAATTTGGTCAAGGTCCTTTTGGGTCGTCCCCGCCTCGTGTATCCTTCCACATTCGCACAATGAACCTGCTTTGCTATTCTCCTTTCACTCATGCGCTCCAAGTGTCCATACCATCCTAACATACCTCTTTCCACTTTTGTCACTGACCTGTTGGAAATGTACATGGGCGGCGGTAACACTTTCCATCAGATGATCCGTATGCTGGTGGGTCTCCATATTTTTTTTGACGACCCATTTGACGTAGTGGCTGAGGCGTCGGCTGCTACACCAAAGGTTCTGGGTTCGATCCCCGGGCAGTACAAATATTTGTTTGCATGAACATGTCTGTTTGTATTGGTCTGGGTGTTTTTTATGTATGTTATTAAAAAAAAATATATAAATATGTTTATCCGATGTTTAGTACCCATAATACAGGCTTCATAATTAACTTGGGGCTAGATGGCGATGTGTGAACGTCAGTGGATATTTATTTATTTATAATTAGTTAATTAAAAATAAACACTAGGGTCGTTTTTTTTCTATTTAACTGCAAATAATAAATAGATATCCAAAGACATGCATACAGCACTAGCTCGCCCCATATTAAGCAAGTACATAAATGTTTGTAGTGCACTATGATTGAACCCGGAACCTCTGTGTAGTGTAGTAGTCGACATCTCAACCATTAAACTACATAGTCGTCACCACAGACATCAGAATATACATTAGACTGGACAAGCCGCCAAGTTTATAGGCAGTCCCAGTGTCGCAATTTCTTTTCGGTTCTTACCTGTAAAAAGTTATTATATTTCTTGGTAAATTTACTCATTCATTGCGATGATGGCATGTTACAATTGCACAGGATGACATTTAGGAAAAAACGATATTTCTTCTAATATTCATGCGTTTTGACTCGTCTCACAGAGCGTAAACTGGTAGCCAGTGTATGCTCGTTGAGCTTACAGTTGTCGCACTTTAAACGCGGCTTGCCCCATTCTCCTGTNGTAATTACTCATGGTTAGCATAGAGTTTCCATTTACCAATTTGAACAAGTTTTGCAAGATTATTTTTATACTTATTACTCGTACCTATGTCTAGCAGTGGACGATGGTGGGCTGATACATTTAAGTTTTGAGTATATTATGTACAAAAAAGTTATTCTAGTATGTTAATCAATTATAGCTCTTACAGAAAAGTGCTATATGTGGCTGTATATCATTGAACTTATTATAAAACTAAGTAATAGCCATTGAATTGTTACGTCACGTTCAAGTCATTATCAACCAGAACCGACAGTCTAATGTGTTTTTTCTTGTTACAAGCTACCGAAGGCCGGTGAAAGGTAATATAATTATAAAACGACGCTATTTAGGGGCCTATTCTTGAAAATAATTTTGAATACGATTCTCGATTTTCAGGTCGATTGCTTTCAAAGGTATCGTATCGTATTGATATACTAGAAGACTTGATCTTAAGTTAACATTATCGTAATGAACTTTATAGGTAGCAGTGGCATGCACAGACATATCTTTTTGGGTATGCAGATTAGAGATATAACTGATTCATTCAATGTTAATTTTTCATTAGTTTTTTAACCCGTTTTAGGATTTCAGCAATATATAACACCATAATTAAAACTTTGATAAATAATTTTCTTTGAAAACAAGCATTATTTATTACAAGTCCCAATAGCGACAATCTGCGAAGAGACATAGTGGGAAAGCGACCCTTTGCTGGCTAGTTTGCGAATATATTTAATAAGTAAATAAATAACTTTTTTGAGATAATAAAGAATTGATTTTCATGTACGCTTACGCATTTGTATACTGAATACGATTAGAAAAATAACTATCCCTATATTCAATGTTTCTCTATCACTATTAACCTCTTGACACGTTTTATGAACGACCTATGGGGCCGGCGATTTGACACACCTGCTGAAACTCGGAGTCATCGTAATATTTTGATCTCCATGCCATTATGTCCATTGGACATGGTTGCTTGACTTCCACGATAGCCATAGGTGCTACGTCATTTTAGCCTCCTGTTTTAATATATATGAATCATTCCAGCCTGTATGTGAATGTACTAGGACCTGGCCACCCTCGTAATATTTTGGTCACCCATGCCATTATGTCCATTGGAATGGTTGCTTGACTTCCATGATAGCCATAGGTGCTACGTCATTTTAGCCTCCTGTTTTCGTATATATATATATATATATATTCCAGCCCGTATATCGTTGTACAAGGACCTGGCTACCCTCGTAATGTTTTGGTCACCCATCCGATTATGTCCATTGCCATGGTTGCTTGACTTCCATGATAGCACTTTTCCTTACGTTATTTTAGCCTTCTGTTGTAATATATATGAATCATTCCAGCCCGTATGTGGATGTACTAGGACCTGGCCACCCTCGTAATATTTTGGTCACCCATGCCATTATGTCCATTGGAATGGTTGCTTGACTTCCATGATAGCCATAGGTGCTACGTCATTTTAGCCTCCTGTTTTCAGATATATATAATTCCAGCCCGTATATCGTTGTACAAGGATATTACGAGGGTAGTCAGGTTGACTACCCTCGTAATATTTTGGTCACCCATCCGATTATGTCCATTGCAATGGTTGCTTGACTTCCATGATAGCACTTTTCCTTACGTTATTTAAGCCTTCTGTTGTAATATATATGAATCATTCCAGCTCGTATGTGGATGTACAAGGACCTGGCCACTTCCACCTTCAGCCAGTACGTGGCGTGGGTGTCGCTGCCGGTGTGCCTTATACTCTTCGCCGCTGGCTTCGTGCACATCGTGGCTGCGCAGAGTATCGGTAAGTTATTACTTTTAATTTGACATCACCATCATTAACTACTAAATATGGTTCAAATCCCGCCACGTAACAATGTGTTTTCGAATTTTTGAAAAATATATGTACGGTATTCGACGCTCTTACGGTGAAGGAAAACATCGTAGGGAAACCTGCGCACGCCTGCGAAGCGATTCAAAGGTGGTGCGTGAAGTCATCCAATCCGCACTGGACTCGCGTGGACAACTAAGGCCGAATCTTCTTATACGGGTAGGCCCCTGGGTTGGGACGTATGATGAGCTGATGATGATGATGTAATGCGAGCGTCAGTGGCTCATTGGTGGACTGTTCCCTTCCAAACCAGAGAATGCATGTTCAAATCCCGCCACGTACCAAAGTATTCTTAAATTTTCGATAAATATATTACAAGGTGGTAGACTCGATACTAAGTCGTCTAGGTAGGTACCACCGCAGTGCCAGATATCATCCCGTGAAACAGGAGTGTTATGCACTTTTGTGATTCGGGATAAGGGCACTAGAGCTAGTGAAATTACCGGGTATAAGACCTAACATCTGTTGTCTCGGGTGACGGCGCAGTGCGGCATTGATGGAGGATAGTAACTGTCTGTCAGTTGTTGGACTCCTTTAATGCCGCTCTGTCCTGGTCTGGCGTATCACTTACCATCAGGTGAGCGTCCAGACCGTCCTGTACACTTATAACATAAAAAAAGATAAATATATGTACGTTACCCGACGCTCGGGTGAAGGAAATCATCATCATTACAGCCTAATTATGTCCACTGCTGGACGAAGGCCTCCCCTAATGATTTCCACGCGGACCGATCCCTTGCAGTTGACATCCATCTGCTACCCGCCACCTTAACCAGATCATCCGTCCATCTGGCTAGGGGTCGGCCTACGCTTCGCTTTCCGTTACGTGGACGCCACTCGAGAACCTTTCCGCCCCATCGGCCATCGGTTCTACGCACTATGAGCCCTGCCCACTGCCACTTCAACTTGCTAATCCTCTGGGCTATGTCGGTCACCCTAGTTCTCCTACGGATATCCTCGTTTCGGATTTTAACGCGTAGGGAGACACCTAACATAGCCCTCTCCATAGCACGCTGAGCAACCTTGAGTCTATTCAAGAGGCCCTTGGTGAGCGACCACGTTTCGCTTCCGTATGTCATAACTGGCAACACACACTGGTGGTGGTATGAAGGAAATCATCGTGAGGAAACCTGCGCACGCCTTTCAAGAAATTCAAAGTGAACGAACTGACTGACAAGTTTATTCAATCGCATATTAAATCTTCATTATCAGCCTATAATGAAGATTTAATATCACACAGCAGAGCTATGGGGAGATTAGGCCGTAACTCACCAAGATGACTCAATGCGGGTTAGTAAGTGTAGCTTAAAGTACGGAATCGTCTCAAGCCATTGTAGCCTGTTATTACAAACATCTTAGTGACCAATCATTATTATGCGTAGACTTCTGGACAACGTTATTGATGCATTTCTCTTTAATCTATCGCAGTCCACTGTTGGACATAGGTCTTCCCCATTTGCGCCAGATATCCCGGTCCTCTTCTTTTCTAATGATGATAATAAATAAATAAATATCCACTGACATTCACACAGCGCCATCTAGCCCCAAGTTAAGCGTGAAGCCTGTATTATGGGTACTAAAACAACGGATAAATATACTTATATTTTTTTTTTGTAAATACATACATATTATACATAGAAAACACCCAGACCATACAAACAGACATTTTCATGCACACAAATATTTGTACTGCCCGGGGATCGAACCCGGAACCCTTGGAGTTGCAGTCGACCTCTCAACCGCAACACCAAATGGGTCGTCGATGATGATTTTACCGCATCCATAATACATTTTCTGCATGACCTGAAAGTAAACTGGTAGAAAATTCATCTTAGCATTAAGTTCACCTTTGTGCTGTAACACCATCGATGGTTTAACAATGCTTAGACCCTTATTGTGTTCCATAGTAAATTTTTACTTATTTACAAAAACATATGATTATACATTTGTGTCAACAGTATAATGCACTTGGATAAGTGCATCCATGTAACATGTAATTGGTTGGTAATATCATGCGACGAGGTGGCCGAGAGGTTAAGGCGTTGGACTGCTAATCCAATGTGCTCTGCACGCGTGGGTTCGAATCCCATCCTCGTCGGGAACCTTTTTAGTGCACATTAATTTTATCAGTTGTCGCTTTGTCGCAAATTCTTTATAGTGAATAATTAATTATCAATTAATATTTATATCAAAAATACTCAATAGTTAGATGTAGATAATTATTTCAAGTAAATGTGCACAATTAGAGTGTACTTCGATAAAAACCTTATCGAGTGATTTAGGTAGCTTATAATAATAATAAATCATTTATTCATAACCCAGCTTGGAAACATGGATTACATTTAAGTTTCTTAAATTACCCGGGCGTAAGTTAAGAGACATATCGTGGGTTAGAGGGATAATCGTGAACCAAAATTGGACATAACTTAAATTATCGACAAAACCTATCTTTATCTTGCAACCAAGGTCTTGCAACTAAGTGCACATTCGAGCAAATAAATGCATTTTAACTCTTTGACCGCCAATGACGCCTTAAGGCGCCAGACACATTCGATTTTCAATTGTGTCTAAATTCACGGCGTTCAATGGGTTGATTCTAAAGCACTCAATAAGTTGAAGTAGCAGTAGGCTAGTCTTATGGCCGATGGTCGTTGGTGTAGGTTTCATATATAAGGTTTTCTTACATTAACCAACATAACAAGGTAAGCCGAGTTTCCTGTCCCGCTCGGGGATGCTTGTTCTGTGAATACTTAAAGCTGACTGCCATCTGCGCTCGCCAAATGACTGGTGAAGCTGTAAAGGCCATCTGCGGCCAACAGCAGTTCCTTAACAGAATAAAAACCTGATAGCAAATGTCAAGAAGTTAGTCTATTTTTATATAAGACAATTTTAAAGAAATATATTGAGTAGGATATTTTGCCTTCATTTATTAATATCATGATAGTTCAAAAGGTTTCCGACGAGGATGGGATTCGAACCCACGCGTGCAGAGCACATTGGATTAGCAGTCCAACGCCTTAACCTCTCGGCCACCTCGTCGCATGCCTACATTAGCCAATTATACCGTTACATACTTATTGCATTTTAATGTTGACACAGATGTCTTCTCCGAGGTTTATAATTGAACAAATATCACGTTTATGTGAAGATCAAATCTTCGTTAACTAGTTAATTAAGTTTTTATACTTAACACATTTTCGAAACTAAAACTACTGCAACAGACCTAAGGTGTGAGACTAAGACCCGTAATCCAGAACATGACTCAAGCGTCGATCTTTACTTAAATAGAGTTAGGGATGCTACAATTCGTCAGCGTTATCCCTTTCTAACTCTATTTAAGTAAAGATCAAAGCTTAAGTCGCATTCGAGAGTACAGGCCTTAGTGTGGTAAAGTCTCGATCGGAGTGATACCTACTCCTTCGCAGAAGCATCGGCTTAAAACATCGCGCGCGTTGTGTTATGTTGAGTGAGTCAGGCGACCCCCTAAGCAGGCCTTAAAATTCACCATTACCCTACCTACTTCCTTTTTTATGGTTGAGAACGCACTCGTATCTCCATCGGAGTTACATGTGTCCATGGGTGGGATATTAATTACTGTCAGGAGAATCGTCTTCTTGGGTCCTACCTTTGGAATTATAAAAAAGAAGGCCGTTCTTTGTCTTCCTGATTGTTTAATCTGCTAAATTGTAACAACTCTTTCTCAACTACCGAATGTAAGATGCAATAGAAAATTATTATCCTCAGAACCGACAAATGCTGAAAAGCATTTCATTAAATTGCACAAAAATATTATTTTAAATAGCCATGTCCTTAACCTCCGGCCATGTCTTTTCGAATTATCGTAATTATATGTACGCTTATCCGACGGTGAAGGGAAACATCGTGAGGAAACCTGCACACGCCTGCGATGAGATCAAAAGGTTGTGCGAAGTAGGCCTATCCGCACTGGGCCCGCGTGGACGACTTAGGCATATACATCCTTTACGGGTAGGCTCGTGCCTCTCGGTGGTGATATTTATAAGCTGATGATGATGATGATTAGTCTTTTATACAGCACTTACAGTAATCTGTCGCCCATTGAATCTACGTCACACCTCCCAAAATGCGGTCTCGAATCCACAAGAATCCAGAAGTGCATAATTTTCATAC
>PQWD01000422.1:58107-152196 GCA_019425675.1 Leucinodes orbonalis
TTCGTGCGCCGACCAGGTAGGTAGCACACGGAATACCACATCACGCATTATGTGCGCACTGTATTTATTCAACATTTGCACAAACATTACCGTCTTCCCCTTTCAGAAACCCCCAGGTTGACATTTGCAATACATGTTATGCCATCTTGCGTAGGTAGCATTGTTACGCAATTTGGTCTTTTAAATAAATATGCCACTAAATACAGATGACATGTTTACATTAAATAATGTTGAAAATTCATAGATTCTTAAAACAATACAGACAATTGTAAGCAAATAATAAGACACGATTTAGCAGGAACTGAAACTATACACTTGTAAACTTTACATGAGTTGAAACTGAATCCTAAGGGATCCAGCCCGGGTAGTCCTCTTACTGGGCACGGGTGTCATAAAGTATCATACGTTTGGTGTCGTTTTGCTATAATTTTCATGTTTTAAAAATAAAACTGTAATGATGAGAGAAAACTTCTACACGTTCTCTTCCAAAAAGGGTGGTGACAATTGTATGCCTTATGTGGTATCACTACACGCCCTTAAAATGAGCCAATAGGGTTCCAGCACCTGTTGATATGGGCTTACGCGTTGTTTTGTTTGCCAACACCATACCATGCGGCGGGAGGCGCGCGCCACTCTGTCTCAGTGACTTTTACTAGTTATTTGTAAATGTGTTTCAGTCCACACCATTGAGCGTCGGTGACTCAATGGTGTGGACTGTTGCCTCCGAGTGGGGACGCAGGTTCAAATCCCGCCACGTACCAACGTGATTTGAATTTTCGTAATTATATGTACGTTATCCGACGCTCTTACGGTGAAGGAAAACATCGTGAGGAAACCCGCGCACGCCTGCGAAGAGATTCAAAGGTTGTGCGTGAAATCGGCCAATCTGCACTGGGCCCTAATGAGCTGATAATGATAATGAAATGACGAATGATGTATTTGATGTGATGTAATTGACAAATAACATACTTAGCGAAGGTCATGGTGCGGTCCTTATCTAGCATGCCTTATTTATTTATTTATTTTATTACTTTATTGTACACCAAAACAACAAAAAGGATACAGAAATAAAAAATAAAAAGAGAGTACAATGGGCGGCCTTATTGCGCATGGCAATTTCTTCCAGGCAACCTTAGGATAGAGAAATACAGTGCATGGGATTAGGGGCTAGTGTACGCATTAAATGCAAGTTATGTGCTTTAACTTGTATTACCCAATAAAATTGGTTAGTCAGCACTATTTGAATTATGAATATATATTAACCGATTGCATAACCCTTTTAAAAAATCTGGAATGATCGTTGAGGAAACGTAGGCCGGGGCCCACGCGCCACGTGCCCTTTTATTGAATTTCTTTTTATAGTGTATATTTAGGAATTTTCTCGCACTTTGCTCTAAGTAACCAAGGTCGAATAATAAAGGCAAGAAGGCCTCTTATATTAAACCTACGTAGGCCGTCTCAATATAGATTGCCTATTCTTACCTTTTTAATCCTTTGTGCTTATAAAACGGACGTCACGTTTTCCAACTAATGAGAATCTATTGAAATATCTGCTTTGGTAAATACTTGGTTGCACGCTTGTATCGAACACTGCATATCGTCTAACAGAACGCGTCTGTCCTATATTTTAATTAACGGTTTAAATATTTTTCCCAACATACGATAATTATGACTTTATCGTCAACTCGCGTGAGTGAGTTGGCACTTTTTTATTTTACTTGCATTTTTGTCGTCAACTCGCCAGTCCATGTAACGTACAGTATTAAAAACCTATAAATTTTTAGTGACAGTGTGCCTCTGGGTTTGAACTAGTGAGTACTAGGACTTCATACATAACTAAGAGATTCTACTTTCTTGAGAAACAACTTACATTTGTTTATCAATCTAATAAAAAATAAGCAGAGCTATGGGAACCAAGAGGTTGAAGTTTTGAAAATTTATTACTTATGTTCAAACGCATTCAGTACCGGCGACTACATATTTGCGTTTTATAAGACTTAGAGGTGCCTCTGGTACCAAAGACGCGTCTATACAATTTTACCGTCTTTCTAAGGGTGCCGCATATTGACCCCTTTTGTTCACAATCCTATTTTCTTTGTTCTCGTTAAGCAATTGTCATCAATTACAAAAAATACAAAACACAAGATTTTGATACATATAGCAACTGTTAGTAAAGATAAGGAATTGCTAACTAGTAACAGAAATACGTAATTTATAATTTGTCTTATTTTTTTATTACTGATTCCAAAAGCTATGTATATTTTGGTTTATTTTAAAACTCAAGTCCTATGAAATGTCTTATACATTTATAGTACCTAATTAAATTAAAATTTTAGCGTTTCTATAGCTGACTATGCATTCATATGTCATATTTCATAATCAAGCGAGTTGACGACAAAAAAATATGTAAAATTTAAAGTGTCAACTCGCGCGCTTTGTCGAGTTTCTTGTAAGCGAATCGACAATCGAGTCACAAATTTGTATGAAAACCAAAAACGATTATTTTAATTGTTATTGGTATTTAAATTGATATAAACATGAAAATCATCGATATTCAATGTACGCCTTCTAGTCACAATTTAAGCAAGGAGCCACCTCATACTAGGGTACTAAATAACAAATAAACATGTATATTTATTTTTTTATAATTGTTAACTATGAGTTTGTTTGTATATTAAAACAGTCCAAATGTTTCCAAACCCTGGTTTTCTCACCCGCTGAGCGTCACGCGTGACTGCGTAAACTGCAGGAACATTTTTATAAGAATCACTAAGCTGGTCATTGTTAGTGTCTAGTTACTGTTCGCGTATTCCAGGTGTTTATTTTCAGTTTGCACAGTCTGCTCCTTATACGTAGTGCCAGATATCTCGCGACTAAGATTTTCTAAACTAGTCTCGACCAGCGACTTTTCAGTCTTTCGGTCGGAGGGCGTCCTACGCTATGCTTGCCAAAACGCGGCCTCCACCAAAGACATAGGCACATCAATACCCCTTACAGTCTTTTGTTTTGACATTTCAGATCAATACACAAGCTACTTCAGTGCACATAATTGCGCAATAAAATTTCTTACCTGAATATTTAATTATTCTGTTAGGCCATTTTGTCTAATTAGCCCTTCTCACTTGCCCTAACGAGGTGCAGATCAGTTGCATTTTTCATGAACCCTTTGACAGCACAGAGATCTTTTTCCAGGCTGTAGTAAAATTATGGACTCCATTCTGAATTAAACATTTTATTTTATGTTTAATAATAAATAAATATCCACAGACATTCGCATAGCGTCGTCTAGGCCCAAACTAAGCATTAAGCCTTTATTATAGGTACTAAACAACGGATGAACATACTAGACCGATACAAACAGACATGTTCATCCTCACAAATATTTCTGCTGCCCGGGAACTGGACCCGGAACCCTTGGTGTAGTAGCCGATATCTCTAACACCAAATGGGTCGTCAATTATTATTCTAGACCAATAAAAACATATGTCCGTGCACAAATATTTTTGTACTGCCGGGGATCGAACCCGGAACCCTTGGTGTAAGAGCCGACATTTCAGCCATTTACACCACACGGGTTATTATTTATTTTTGACTCTAATATACTCCCAAATGACCCATTACCCTATACAAAGTAAATTCTTCAATATGTTATTCCGTGCCGAAGAGGCTTTTCGGGCTGCAGGACGTCGATACCGCCGGGATAGGTCGTTGCACCCGCCGCACTTGATTCACCATATTAGCTCGGGGCCAGTGGCGTGCATTCAGTGTTGCCACGTTAGCCCTTTTGTGGCTAGATCTAGTATTTTTTATACAGGTGAACTCCTTTTTTAACGATTCAGCCCGAAAAGAGCAATCTAGCTCTTTTTCACTGTCTTGAAAATATTACCAAAGTATGAAGTTTTCGACATGCTAACAAGTACTTTTTGCTGTTACATCAGTCATGATGACCTTTTTTTTAGACGCTTTAAAAACGGCTATATGACATGATAGCATTTTTAACAAATAAAATCTTTTAATGCTCAATCTATACCTATTTTACTTCTCAAAAAGCCCTTTTTCAAAACTCAGGTGACAACACTGCGTGGAGTGCACGCAGTGTTGTCACCTGAGTTTTATATGCAAATAAGCAGTCGACAAAATATCAAATGATTCCCACTTCTCTCTCTCTTCAACCTATCGCAGTCCACTGCTGGACATAGGTCTCCCCCATTTTGCGCCAGATATCCCGGTCCTCCGCTTTTCTCATCCAGCTCCCACCAGCGACCTTCCGCAAGTCGTCGGTCCATCGGGCCGGAGGGCGTCCTACGCTACGCTTGCCAAGACGCGGTCTCCACTTATTCGCCCATTTTCCTTAACAGATTTGAAACCATAGGCGGTCTGCTGTCATCAATAGCACTCATTTGACAAACATGAAAATTATTTATTGTTTTTGCGATTACTGTCACTCACTTTGCATACCCTACACATAATCTCTGTGCACGCCACTGCTCGAGGCTCCCTTGATGTTGCAAGCCCCGCCTGTGCACTATGTATGTATGGGCTCCGAGCGATCGCAACGCAGTGACAGATTAACGGAGCTGGCTTCTCAACTTAATTAAATTGAATTGCCTTGCGGTCAATAAGGTTTTGGTTGCAATTAGTAATTGATATAGATCACGTTTACATTTTACACAACACCATCTAGCCCCAAACAAAGCCGAAGCCTCGTATATGGATACTTAACAACGGATAAACATACTTACATATTGATTTTATTCTGTAAATACATACATATTAGACATAGAAAACACCCAGACGAATACAAACAGACATGTTCATGCACACAAATGTTTGTACTGCCCGGGAATCGAACCCGGAACCCTTGGTGTGGAAGCCGACGTCTCAACCGTTACACCAGATGGGTCGTCATAAGTAACTTAGATGTGAATACTAATAATTATAATATAGGTTAATAAAGAGCCTTCCAGGAACGGCAGATAACAGACGAGGAGTCACTTTAGGCTCAAATTAAACAATTGTATCAATGTATTAATTAATATTATTTGAAGGTTTTGCAGCTAAAAAATCTTGTGTGGAATAGTAGTTTCTTTTTTGTTAGACAAAAGTTTTTCAATTCAACAAGAAATATTTTCGTTCGTCCGATCCTTCAATTTATTGAATATTTTAATATAATTACCTAGGGGCCTGATACGTGCAATTTCATGCAGGAAGTAGGAAAATATGGTAAATTATTATTCTTGTTCTTGTGCTAGTACCCTGTGCCCTAATTAATATTTAGTTATAATATTGTAACTAAATATTAATGTTGTATTTTCGAATTTTCGAAAATATATGTACGTTATCCGACGCTCTTACGGTGAAGGAAAACATCGTGAGGAAACCTCCATGCACGCCTGCGAAGAGATTCGAAGGTTGTGTGTGAAGTCGTCCAATCCGCACTGGGCCCGCGTGGACGACTAAGGCCTAATCACCCTATACGGGTAGGCTCGTGCCCCTCGGTGGGGACGTTTAATGAGCTGATGATGATATAATATTGTAAAGTAAGTAAATGCTGAAAACGGGTAGATTATTCTTAGTGCAAAAAGAGATGCAAGGCGGGAAGACTTTTACTTGCAATATCTTTATTACGGCTACTTTAATGCTAGCATAATAGCTACTTCTGACGATAGACCTCCCCCAGTAACTAATGTTTAAAAACAGATATATTATTTGAACTGAAATATGACACAAATATAATTCATGTTGTTTTTGTTCATACCAGAATAATAATAGTTCGAATAGAATATAAACCACAGCCACAGTCCGCAGAATTAATTTTCTGACAGATTTCCAACATGTAGACTCGTCGCACAATGCTGGCATTAATTCTCGATGAAGCTAAAGCTTGTGTAATAACACAGTTGATTGTACAATTACGTATCCGATAGGATTGCGGTCCCAGTATACTCGGCTGCATAAGGGTGGATGTTGACTGGTGCAAAGTCGTGTCGAATATTGGCCTAAATCTCTCATTTGTTATTATCCAGCAGTGGACGATGATGCTGCAAGCAGTGCACGATGATAATAAATAAAATCACAGCGATCAATTATAAAAAACATGTTAAAATTTGCAAATTGATAAAACGTGTACTCCTACGGTAATGAAATTATTAAATTGGCCCTTTTATGTAGTATTAATAATGTTATTGCAATGAGTAAATATTGTAATACACATGCTAATCACGCAAATGGTTTGTCACGACATTAGGACGCGAGACAAGTTGAGATGACAATTTCCTAGTGATGTGGAATTTCTTGATAGGGTAGGTAGTTTACATCGACATTTTGACCTTGCAACAAAATATGAGTAACATTAATTAAATAAGGTTTTATAAAAACTAATACAAAAGTTGATCCGATTTATTCAGTTTAGGCTATTGTAGTAAAAGCACTTACGACCACACTAAAATAAACATTGTTGATTGCCAAACAAATAATACTTAATAATATTGATTTAGATAAGAAAGAGCCAGTAAGATAATATAAAACTACCGAAGTCATTTTAAAACACAACAAACAACATCGTGAGCGAGATTGAAATCGATAAACGTGTCGATATGGGCTCGTGCAGCACTAAAACTAAGGCGAGTGCGGGTAACGTACTTCCCCCGCGCCTCATGTCATACCCCGATTACCATCTCGAATTATTGGGTACTATAAGTACCTACTAACTTCAAATTATGCCATCAAGCCCGTATTTTATGCTGTGTATTTAATTACAGTCCTACTGATTTTCGAATCGGCAGTAAATACATTAATTTTAATATGTCTAACATCGGAAAAATGTTTATTCAAGTGCTTAACGAAAAAAAACAGATATTTTGAGTTTTGGTATAAATACCAGCAACAAAGTTTTAATTCATAATACCAGTTCCATGTGATTGCGAACTGTACAGATTCCAGCATAACCCGCGCTCAATCGTTGCGGCGGAAATTATAGCCGTGATAATGTGATGTGCAATGCTAGTTCCCCATGTCGACTAACGTTTTCAGTCTGGGTATCTTGTATATTTTGTATGTGACTTGTATATTCAAAAACAAGTTATCAGTTAGAACGCTACAGTAAGCCGATTGTAGATATCCGGTACCTGTAGCCAAAGAGAGGAGAACCCAATCTTTGTGAATCCACGTTGTATTTGCGTATTCCCTCGGTGGGTTCATAGTTAAGGCAGTCTGGTGATGTTAGTTTAGCGGCATCCAAACGCCACTAAAGTATTTACTGTGTTGTACATGGCAGTGGTCGTAAAACAAGTCGTATGTTTGCATTCGTAATCAACGCCGGCTTACATCTAAATCATAGATATAACCTACCGTTAATAAATATAAAGGAGGAGGAATCCGAGGATTCCTTAATTATATAGAAAGAAAGAAAAAAATCTTTATTCAAATAAATCTGTTACAGATACTTTTGAATCGTCAATTGTTATTATTATCATATTTTTTGTGACTCTACCACCGGTTCGGAATAAGTAGGATCTTCGAGAAGAGCCGGCAAGAAACTCGAGTTACTCTTTTAATCTTTTTTATAGGTTTGTATAACAGTACTTATGCTGTGGGTACCTTTTTTCAAACGCAAGCGCAAACAAAAACACTTAGCATGTTCATGTTCTATATGAACTCTACCTTAATTTTATTTGCCTGAAGCCCGTGCAGGCAGGGGGGGGCAGGCCCGTGCGTGCAGGAAACGTTTTAATATAAAAATAAGTATGCCAGCAATTTCATATTGTGCTCATCCAAAGGGTGGAGTGAAATGTCTGCTTTTATTTTTCTATAACAACTTTATCTGGATCTGTTTGAACTAGAATGTGCAGTTTTAAACAACTCTACACTGCCTGCCATTTCGAAAATCTCATAAAGTACGATGTATGAATTTAATCTTTATGCAAGTGAGCATGTAATAGATACATGCTTGTTAAAAAATATTCCTAAAGTATTTTATTTTTTATCCGCACTGGGCCCGCGTGGACGACTAAGGCCTAATCACCCTATACGGGTAGGCTCGTGCCCCTCGGTGGGGACGTTTAATGAGCTGATGATGATGATGATGATTATATTTCACACTTTGCTTATTTTGGTGTCAATATTACTGCTACTGATCAAGATGTAACAAAGGGTCCCATCCATGGCGGTCCCCTTATATTCTGTTTATATCCGTAGCTGGTAATTTAATTATTGTAATATGGATATCGTTTTTAAACACTAATTGTCATATGAAACCTTCCAAAGGGGTTGAATTTAAATAGGATTTATTAACTGACTCGGCGCTCCCAGATACACTGTGGTCCAGGTCGCCTACACACTGCGGGGCTCCAGTTTAATAAAGTTTCAATTTTATGCCCGGGCCACTCTCAAAGTGACACGAGTGTATAAAGCTGCTTTGAAGCCGACCCCCGTACACGTCCGTTTATTGTTGCGACATTGATTGCGATATTCAAAACAGCAAACAGCAATGGCGTACACACTGTACTCATCCCTCCGAGCCCTGGCTATTTGCATATGAAACGCTCTCATATTGACCTACGTGTGCGATTGAAAAGCTTAAAAAAATCTAGATTTTCTGCCACGTGCGGACTTATTAAGCCGGTCTAATTGCTCGCATTAGCTTTTGAATGCGCAGACTAAGTCGGATTAGTTGCACGGTGGGCGTCCATCCATACGAATACTGTATAATGAAAGAGTGGGTGTGTCTGTTTGTTTGTCCAGCTTTCACGACAACTACTAATTGTGTACTTTCTAGTTTATATCGAAACCGCAATTTTCATGAGAGAGCCAAAAATTTATATTGGTTCCGTCACTGGTTTCCGTCATATTGTATGGATATTAATACAACAGACTAACGAATTATATAATATGAATATAACGTTAAAGTAGGTTGTATATTGTTCATCATCATGAAATTAATTCTTTGAAAATTCATCACAACAACAATCATCCAACATCTAAAAACAGACAATCTTACAATTGGGACGACTGTGTAAAAAGTTGGATAATTAACCTAACAAACTTGAGATATCATTTACTCTTTGGTGAAGCTGTCATAGGGCCAACAGTCGACTGCGATAGGTGAAAGAGAGAAAGTTAACATTTTAGCGATCAGATTTTACAAGATACACAAAATTGTACCGGCAAGATGGACGTGGACCTGATATGTCGCTGGAAGTCTCTGGTGCAAGTCGCCTCAAACCGGCCTCTGTCCAGCACTGACGATGATAAATGTTTGTGAGATGTACATTATCATCACATTTGATGTGTTAACAATATCTCAGGTGAGATCTTTGTTATTGATTTTCTGTGTGAAAGCAAGAACAATAAGATTTTATTATTATATTAATATCGTAGAACGGTATTACTTTATAACAACCATGAACGTATAAAAAAATACGGAGTCTCGCTGATAACAAAAGTGTTTCAAAATTTGGCCAGATTTAGTAAGCAAACAACATATTGTGAAAAAGTGTTTCTTGAAAATAATACATATATGCAAAATGTTTCCATTTTAAATGATCATGTGTTTTTTAATTAAAATCATCGCAATTTATTGCTTTGTTAAATTAATAAATTGTCTGACTACAACTAATTATATTGTTTATGTTTTGAAATATAAATATTATATATGTAACTAGATACACCCGTAATATTACAAGTAACAAGTAACGTAGTTATTATTGTGGGTGTGTTTTCTTTTGAACCCAAATATTTAATGCCATCCCATTTTTATGAATACCTACTCATATATTATGAGATGATTGCTATGTAAAGAGTTAAACGTTATCCCTTGTTAATCATTATATGTCGACTTAAGAGTAATAAAATTAAATTTTATTTAGTTTAAACAGTTTCCTCTTTATAAATAATATATTATTTAAATTGAACATTTAATTCACTATAATTGGAAATAAGCAAAAATAAATCTAAGGGAAATGGTAAAGACCAAGTATGGCGTCACATACAGCATTGGACCAACATTACGGCTATTGAGTAAAATAACTGGTGAACGCACTATAGTATTAATGTGTCCGTATTTTTAACACGTCCATGCTACCAACATATAAAAATTAGGTATGTGTTCTTTGTCCAGGCGCTGAGAGAGGGTCGCAGCGCGCGAAGAAACGGCTCGGAGTCTGTACAAACTGATTTTCCAGCTGCTTCTGCTTTAGAAACGAACAACAAAATGCGTCGTCGCGGTGTACCACGCCGCCCTCGACAATAGAGTAAGTCACGTTTTCATCATTTTCAACCGCCACGTTCTCTAGTGATATTATAAATATCAATTTATTTTTTGGGTTTTTACTATTGGTCTACAACTTGGGCAAATAAACCATTTGCTTCCACTTCCATTCATTCTTCCAGCAGGTATCGATGTCAAAATGAGCTGAGATTCTGTGCTGCTCGGTGCTAGAGAGATAACGGGATTTGAGCCTGGTGGGTGTAAAAATTCAGCATGAGTGGACAAATAGCCAAGCTATTATTTTGTCCACCTCACTTTTTCAGGACTTTCTCTGCGGCGAAGATGCTGCGGCGTGCAGATGTCTGTTAAAACATCCAGCCAGTATCGAGGGGTTGACTTTATTGTACCAGATATACATCGTGTAGTATACCAACGCAATGCCAGTAGTGCGACCACCCCAGGTCGTACCACAGATCTGAGTCAAAATGTTATTTCGGGATCCAATTTTCATGGAAAGTTTACGGAAATGCTGGCTGTTGGTTAAAGATCTGTCTAGTGTTACAATCCTCAGTATTTTGGGTGAGGATCTATATCTCAGAGCTTCCCTTCCAAGAGACACCAATGGTTGATAATTGGCTAACTAGGTATTTAAGTGAAAAGCAGATACTTCTGTTTTGCTCATTATAGGTATTAACCTCCAGTTTCGAAATTACTTTGAAAATCCCTCTAGGTCATTTGTTAGGACTTCCTCACTTGCAGAGATATTCTTGCTCTGTGCTTCTAATGCAATACCGTCGGCGTAGATAAATTTCCTAGACGTTGTCGACGGGAGGTCATGGATCAAATTGAAAATTTTTGGTGTTATAAACGGATCCCGGAGGCAGACCTTTTCTCTTGCGGCTTTGGCTATTACCCAAAAACACCTCAAACTGTCTCTGGCTCAACATATTGGAAACAAGATCAGCTGTTTCCCTACTTGGGACTACTGACAAACACTTGTAAATAAGTTCTTGCTTCCATACAGTTTCGTAAGATTAGGTCAATAAACACTGCCACTGACTTCATACTTCATGGTTTTGGAAACCAACCTCAATGTGGTGTGTCAATGCCAATTAATCCACGCAATTACGACCCCGACGAAGGCCAGCCTATTCAGGTGGAGTATTTGCCTCCAGATATGGTTCGATTCGGGGCAGGATCACACGTTCCAGCAACTTATACGCACTACACAAAAGAGCAAGAGGTCTATAATTGTTTGATTTTCCGAGCTTTAGGATGGCGGCGATCACTTTAGTCAGTTTAAACTCCTATGGTAGGTTATTTTTTTTGAGGATTTCTGTGAAAAGTGCAGTCAGCCAACTGATTGCCACTGGCCCCATTTTATCTAGACCCGCAGCCTTGTTGTTTTTGAATGATTTGAAGACACTTATTAACTCTACAACTTCAAATGGTCTGGACAGTAGTGGAGTACTTACGGCACTTTGTTTTAAGATTTGAAGATCTTTCTTTACTTTTTTGTGGAGCTGTATCTCGTTTTTCTCGCGTAACATCAACCATTCGTGTTGCAATAACATCTGGGTTCAGATTAGTTAAGCTTTCGGAAGGGCTTTGTTTGCTCGTTAGTCTATTTAGGGTCTTCCAAGTCTTTCTGCTTGAACGCTTAAAATCCATACCAGAAGTCAGAGCCTCCCATCTCGCTTGCCTGGTTACATAGACTTTTAGAGTTTTGCGCCAGTTTCTCGATCTTCTGTGTTCTGATGAATGAAATGAAATATTGATAAGTGTAAGATGGGTGGTGAGTGAGTGTGTGTTGTGTGATACAGGGCACGGAGATGAGTGGTGCGGTGGCGGGGGTGCGCTTGGCGTTGGCGGGCGCGGGGCCGGGGGAGGCGGGCTCGCCCGCGCCGCCCGACGACGCCAGGATACTGCTGCTGCTGCAGCGGCAGAGGTAATGCACTCGACACACACACCTACATACATATATATAGTATATTTGTCGCAGCCATTTGGTTAAATTAGCCATCTAATTTGATGCCTAGGCCGTTCGTTACACGCCAGCATTCAATTAAATGGCTGGAGACCAACTAGCCATGTCAAACAAAAGGAAATCAAACCATAAGATTCAATGTTTTCGCTACTGGCGCCATATTTATTTTGATGACTATTCGCTGCAGTGGAAAAAAGCACTTACCACGCGCGTACACTTTTTAAGTGATATTGCTCATCAAATTAGTATATTTATTTTGATGACTATTCGCTGCAGTGGAGAAAAGCACTTACAACGCGCGTACACTTTTTAAGTGTGATTGCTCATCAAATTAGTATATTATTTATCTAAGTTTAAACCTAACATTAAAATATAGAAACTGTATACCAAAAAGAAATAACCTAAATATCATAAAAATATTACTTAAATAATAAATTAAAATCATCATCATTCTGTTGGAGTCTCCTGGGGTCTTGGGGGGTAATTTGTCCTCTTCTTATACAAGTTCTGTTTCCTATGGTAAAAATTGTGCTAAAATAGTTAAATAATATACATATATAAATAAATGTCCACAGATATTCACACCTGTAATATTGGTTCTAAACAACCGATAATCGTACGTATACGTATGGCACATGTACACCCAGACCCACACAAACACATTTCCATTACAGAACTTAAATTATTTAGTACACATTTTATTATAAATTACTTAATGGTACCTCTTATAAATTGTAGAGTCAACTTGACACATTTTTTAAGACATAAGTGAACGGGACGGTCAGTGTACTCACACCTTGTGGTAAGTGATACCTACGACTGACCATGACAGAAGCAATGTTGAAGGAAATTAACACCAGTGTGTAGTTATTATTTTTCCGTCAACACTGCTCTGCGCCCGTCACCCGAAACAACAGATGTTAGGTCTCTTATTCCCAGTAATTTTACTAGCTACAGTGCCCGCATTCCGAAACACAGAAGTGCAAAACACTCTTGTATAAAATACATGGAGAAAACTTGCAAGTAATAAAAAGCTTTTAAAACATGCAAACCCAAGTTTGCAACAGACTTGTTGACCGTTTGAATAATAGATACCTTTCGTATCGACTTAGCTATCCCAAATACTCCTTTGACAGCTCGAACTCTCGCATTTAAATTGACGGATCTGATTTTCAAAAAATGCCATTATAATGTCAGAGCTTTAGTAAATCACTAAGGGCTGGTTCGAACGGGTTATATAACGGTGTGGGGCAGGTGTTCCCTCTTAATACCAGTAAGCAATTTCGAGTTTGTTTATCAATACGTGTTGCTTTAACATTGAACTCGTTCAAAAGTTAAGTAATGGTCAGTCAGCAGTGCGCGTGAATTTGAGAGGTGGTAACACTAGAATTCTGAATTTTTGACATCAATGATTGATTTTGTTATTTTATTAAAGACTAATCTAGACTGCAATATGAAATTCATACCTACAATAAGCCGACGTTAAGCAGTTTAATTGTATAATAAATAAATAAATATTTTAAATGGCATTATAAATAACCGCAGTATCTCACTGCATAAAAATCAGCTCTTGTTACAACCCCTGCCGGCGGCGGGCTTCAATCCGGCGAATAGTGTTTGTGCAGCAAACACACTCGATTGGTTTACGTTTATTTACATAAGCCCGCTCGTCGTAAAATGCTTGGATTTTTACCATTGAGGTAAATTTAGACTTAAACCTGATAAAAAGGTATTGTCTTAATTTATCCTTCGTTAGTTGAATGCTAAGAGCAGGCGCCTGACAATAGATTTTCCTATTGTTTCTAATTTCTTACAGTCAAAGACTTATCGCAATTAATCAAAATAAAACCAAAATGGCTTAGATACACGCTTTGAGCGCATAATGAACATGCTAATGAATAAATAAATTATATTTTGTGTTTTTAGTAACATTAATATGTTTATTATATATGAAATAGGTAGTTTTATTATTTGTTTATATTATGCCTGTACTTAGTGTTGCCAAAATTTTTTTAGTACAATTTAATTTTAGAAACTTGAATGCAACTTATTTTTAGTTATCTATTATTTGTGTTTTTCTTTATCCTTACTTTAGACTAACAAAGCAAAATCTGAATAATTTAGATGCAAATTTACGTAATCCTTTCTTTTAAAGTGCTGATATTGGTAACCGATGAAAATATAGTAGTTTTCGTCATTTATATCTTTCTAGAACATAAAGTACACTCGACTGAAATGCTAAAAGTAAATATCGTTGAAAATATATTATTTTTTGTGTTTTATTATTATTCTACAACATATAGCATTAAGTTCGCCTTTGTACATAATTTATGTGTGCAATAAAGATTAAATAAATAAATAAATAGTATGGGTGGCAATACTGTTTACAATATCGGTTCATCGATGGAGGGGGTAGGCCATTATGACGTATGCCGGTGTGGTATTTGCACGCTGCGTCCAAACACGTCCATAGGCTACAGTTATTCAGAATAAGTTCATGCGTAGGGCCACGGGAGCGCCGTGGTTTTTACGAACTTGAATCTTCATTTGGACATTAGGGATGCACTACGATTTCGCAGTACCTAAGTTGGCGTCCAAACGCTACTTCGACTCGGCAATAGCGCATTCAAACCCGCTCATTGTCTCTCTGCCTGATTATACTACAACAGCAGCTAATTAATTTTATTTCAGCTCGCGCGCGCAAACGACGACGTCCACGGGACGTACTAGACGATCCTGTATGACCCTATCACGGTCGCCGCCGCGACGGCGCCGAAACAGCTAATTACTAAGTACACTCTACAAATCGACAACCGAGGTCCGTCCCGCCGGCGGGGGCCTCGTCGCGTGTCCCTGTAGCGTTCGCCACAGTCCCTATTCGCGTAGGTAACCGGCATGTACGGCCGCTTTTCTCCCAAACATATGTTAGACGCTACCAAGCCCCCCCCGCAACGCCCTAAGCCGAGGTTCGAGTCCCGTTCGGGACGCCCTTAGGCTCGTTTGGTAAATATTTAGCGCTGAGAGCCATCTGCGCTCGCCACTTCCCGGTGAAGCTGTAAAGGACCATCTGCGGCAACAGCAGTAGTCAGTTCGAAAAAAAAAAAAAAAAAAAAAAAAAAAAAAAAAAAAAAAAAATCAGGTAGGGATCTGCGGCGTTGCGTGACTAACCCATGTGTGTGAGATGTGTGTCGTATGTGCTGTCAGATGGGTGCCGGCGTTGTCCCTGGTGCGCGAGCGTAACGCGGAGCGGATCCTGGAGCGCGGCGAGCTGCCCGAGGACGACGTCACCAGCCTGCTGCACGTGTACTGCCGCGGCCTGGCGCACGCACATCCAGGTACACAACACACGTAATATTTTATATATTATACGCGTACTGACCATATACTACTCGTGGCACCACTCGCAGAACATGGTTACAAGTTTACTATCTATAGACCATTTTAAAACTTTTCACAAATAACATTTTCTTTTCTCAAAAATCATGGATTTGTTTTATGCAATGTTTGGTGTATCCTACAGCATACACGCAGTTTATATAGATGTTTGTATTCCATTGAAATAATCATATTTATTAAAAGACCTACTTTCGTTTAATTATTATACAACAAAAAATGTTGTTTGTATCAAAAACTTGATAGCAAATACATTAAAAAATTAGCTAATTATATTTTATAATACATTTTACCTATACCTTTTACCTATTATAGTAAAAGTATAATAGGTAAAAGGTATAATTGTACCTCAAGCCAAACTTACCTTATCTGCTTTGACGTATAGTTTTGAAAATTGACGAACTGTGAAACATACTGAACCAATTCTGTGGGCTACAAAACGTTTAAATCAAAAGCATTGAGAGAGACCGTGTACAGAAGTGAACGAAATAGCCACGTTAGGTAAATTAAAAGATAAATAGATGAACAGCTGTTTTGAATACTATGTATTTAAATAATATCTATTCAAGTCGACAATGTACCCCATCGACGCCTAAACCGTATCGGATTTCGCAGACATGGTGGCGATCAGCCGGCCCGTGAACGAGCTCTCCCAGAACCTGTCGTTCATGATGGAGAGCCTGTACAAGGTGTCGGTGGCGCTGCAGCGTCCCGACTACGGCTGATGGCCGCCCGCCCCGCCCCCGCCCTAGCCACTCGCCGTACGCATGTTCATCACACACATCCGAAGCAAGACTCCCGTCAAGGGGACATCTTTGATCTAGCAAGCACAATTACGTTAACCTAATTTATGTACGATTCATAATGGTTTCATTTTAATTGGCATCTTTGTGAACTATTTATTTTCGAAGGTGGCAACACTGATTGACAGCTGTCAATTGTATTGCTAATTATGAAATTGGTTTCAACTTTTTATTTAAACAAAACAAAAGCCTTGCAGTGTCTTGCTTTTCGTGTCTCCGTTTTAATAGGTATCTCCGCATTACAATCAACTCCTCTGTAAATAGCTACGCAAACACAGATATTTAAATCTGACTAACTACATCCACTTCAGCTTCATTACATTCTCATTGTCAAAGACATTGTAGTTACTTTAACGAATTTAAAACGGTAGTATATTCTCCACACTGACTGCCCAATTCTAAGAGCTTACGTTTGCCTCATGTAAGTCTATATAAGGTATTTATGTAAGATATCGTTCTGGTTAAATAATATAATCACATTAGGACGCTCACGCTCCTCACTGGCTTCTCACAATACTCCATACCTGCAATGATGATTTCCAAACATGTTTTCAGTTCATCCTTTAGAAGAAAGACGCATAGGTACCCTTTAATAGCACTCTCCACAAGGACATCGGCTCGTTTGTCCATAATGAGAATTTAATTCAAAGAAACACGTTTACATGTTTGGAACTCCCTATTGTACGGGTCATATTTAACTATAAGGAATACAACTTTTGAACATCGGCGGGACGGCGATGTAGTTAATTTTAGTATAATGTGAGCGAAACAGTATAATGTTAAATATAGTTAGCGAAACAGTATAATGTTAGCGAAACAGTATAATGACAGTAATAATTTAATAATAACGTACTGACTTTAGTTTCAAATAACTGATCTCAGGTAGAATATTGATTGTGAGGCGGCACTCGCAGCTTAGCCGGGGACCTCGGAACCACAGATACCTACCGTAATTCAATATTGAGATGTCTTGCCTATATTGAATGATTTAGTAGTTAATTACAACATTTTCTAGTTGATTCACAAGTTGTTCAGTTGAAGAAATTCCCGTCCCGTTAGCGAAGCTGCCGAGGGCCGCCACGCCTGGAACCAAATACTTGATTTATGTAATATTATCAGCTAGCATAACCTTCGAGATTACTAAAAAGCGCGAGAGCCGTGCTTGCTGTACCATAGTCTTGATATTTTGCCATTGCATTAAGCAAAGCAGAAAACCAAAATTGTCACTGTTACAGAGCTAGGTATATAGGTGTCCTGTATACATGTCGTACTAATCTAAATACACATATCCTATTTCTATTACGGATTCCGTATTACTTGCATAATGAACTGTGTATTTTTATGTTACTCATCTGTAGTTTGTGATATTTTCTTTTTTTTTATAAATTTGATGACAATATTTATTTGTTAGTGTAATTTTTTTTTGTATCCCGTCGCGCTAGATCACTGCTTGTTCCGTATTCATAATAAGCAACTCTGCCAACAATGATTACAGTACAACCAACCCGTTTGTCCTCGGGATAGTACATTAGAACAGCAGTTTACTACCGCGGCACTCCACTCAGTGATTTACTAATGTTCGTTACATAACTTGATGTACATGTATTTAACAATAAATAAATATTATCTGCATTAATGTTGTTTCATTTAAAATTAAATATTAAGATAAAGTTGTCCATAAAATAATAGACTGGACAAACCCTAAAAATTGAAAATATATAGCAATAAATCATAAATAATATAATAAATCAATCAAAAAGTATATTAACTATTTAAAACAGTCGTTGGGTGAGAAATGCACTTATTAAGCATATTTTTGATGCCTGGGAGGACAAACATGATGCAATAGGAGCTCTGAAAGAGTTCAAAAAGTCTGTATTAATGGCACAAAGTCGCATGGTGCCCTTTTGCGCATGGGAGTACCCCAGGGTTCAATTTTAGGCCCTCTATTATTTCTAATATATATAAATGACCTCCCTTACTATTGTAAAAGTCTTTCGGATATAGTTCTATTTGCTGATGATACGTCATTGATTTTTAATGTTAACAGACGTAAGGAGACTTTTGACGATGTAAATAGAGCTCTGTCTCAAGTAATGCATTGGTTTACTGCTAATAATCTTTTACTTAATGCAAAAAAAACTAAATGTATAAAATTCACTATGCCCAATGTAAGGCAGGTCGAGACCAACATAACTCTGAATAATGATCAAGTGGAACTTGTAAACTCCACTGCATTTCTTGGTATAACTTTAGATTCAAAGTTACAATGGGGGCCTCACATTGAATCACTGGCTGGTAGACTTAGCTCGGCAGCTTATGCTGTTAGGAAGATAAGGCTTTTGACAGATGTAGAAACAGCAAGATTGGTTTATTTCAGTTATTTTCATAGTGTCATGTCATATGGTCTACTGTTGTGGGGTTCAGCTGCCGACATTAATACAATATTTGTACTACAAAAAGAGCTATTCGTTTTATCTACAACCTTAGACCCGTGACTCTCTTAAGGAACTTTTTAAAGAAATAAATATAATGACTGTAGCATCACAATATATTTATGAAACTAATAAAAAAAATTGTGACTCACACAATTTTAATACTAGGAATAGAAACAAACTTGCTGTTCCGGACTTGAGACTACATAAAGTAGGTAAATCTTTTATAGGAAGATGTATAAAGTTTTTCAATAAGGTACCGCAAAATATTGTCGAGTTACCTTTACACATGTTTAAAGCTAGAATAAAAAACCACCTTTCTAAAAAAGGGTACTACACTATTGACGAATATTTATGTGATAAAAATCCTTGGTCTTAAATTGCTCAGCTATTTCAGTGTTTATGATATATTGTTACATTAAGTAATTGTTTTAAAAAAGGCTACACTGTTGAGTTTTCTTGGGTGCTTCTTTCTCAACAGGCCAATCCACTGAAGCGCTTTTTTTCAAAGCATCAAAATTCATATTTTTAGTTTAGTATTTTAATTGTTTTTTATTATATTTTTGTATATTTTTTGACGTTCATAAGTGCTTTTTGTAAGCCTAATTTGAATAAAGAATTTTGATTTTGATTTTGATTTTGAATGTAGATAAACTTCTTAAAATATCCGTATTATTTTCACATACAACTACATTCGATAGTTTGAAAATCAAAATGTTTCAGAACAATTTTATGACCAACAAAGTTATGTTAATAATCATTAAATGATTTTTCCTAAATGTTTTTTTAATGAGCCATAAAATTTACGAAACGTACATTTGAACATTTATATGTTCGAAGATATTTTTTTTAATGTTTGCTAAACTACAATAGTCTTAAACAAATATAATACTGAAGCATTTGCCTCCACGACACGGTATTCTTTACGTGGGACACGACAGTGCCCCCGCCAAGTCAAGCGCGATGCAAACTCTGCCGTACCATCCTTTAGTTACAGGATCCATGGTCCATCCATCATCCATTCGCCGTATTTTCAGGCCCCAATTTGAGAACCTTTGGATAATACCAGAAGGCTGAAATTTTCGTCATCTAGTAAGCTATAAATACATATTTAAAAAAATCAAGTCTGTTTGTCAATAAGGTCATTTAGTTCCGACGTTAAGTGAAATTAAAGTTTCGCAATTTCGACAGACAGATTACATTAGATAGCTGGCGACCATGCTTATATAACAAAAGAGCCCAGCCACACTATTAGAGATCGACATACTCAACATGGTGGACCGCATCATCTGATGTCAAAACTTGAAGATCTGAAGTATCTGTAGGTCATTTAGTTCCGACGTGAAACAAAAGCTTCGCATTTTCGACAGACACTCACTCATGATCATCAAAATAGAACTACTACTTCCCATTAACTCAGAGAGCTGAAATTTGGTACAGAGATAACAAAAGAGCCCAGCCAAACAATAAGAAAACGACATACCGCCTTTAAAAAATACTCAACATGGTGGGCTACATCATCTTCGTACAACATTCGTTATACATTTATGGCTACAATTGACTGGTTATTGAATCACCGTTTTTCAATTAGCAATTTTTTTTATCGTCAATGGGTAGGACGGTTTTGCCGACAAATTGGTGCAATGATAAACAAGCAGCTCCATCGTGACTTGGCTAGTTTTTTACAGAATGTTTTTTATGGGATATTGATTAAGGACTTAGGTAATCAATAAACTAACATTATACACAATCACGAAGAAACTTCAATCAACCAAACAATTTCCGAGCCCATGACACATACGTATCGTTACTGGTTATTGTTATATTTAAAACGTACAATTATTATAATAATAATAATTCATTTATTCATAAACATAGGTACATCCATGTGTTCTTTCTTATGAGATTGAATCTCTATGTTTCACCATTTTGGTATATGAACATTATAACATGTCTTATTTCCACATATATAGTACATTAAATTTTTTTATTTCATTTATCACAATCTACATTCCAAATGTCCAATTAAAGTGTCAAATCCTATTCAATATTTTCACTCAAATTATAATAAATATTATCAATAGTAAATAAGAAATAAAACTAAGGTAACTTTAAGAAAGTATTTATAAAAAACGTAAAATTAAGCATAACAGGAATTCATGTCAAGTAGAACAAAATAATATATAATAATAATATTTAAAACAATACAAAATGATCTCCTAAAATGAAAAATTAAAATGTCAAAACGTCCTCAAAATATTCATTTAAATTATAATAGCATTTGTCAATAAGTAAGTTAAATAAGGCACTTTTAAATTTGTCAATACACAATTTGCTTAACTCTACAGGCAATTTATTCAATAGTCTAGGAGCCATGATTTCTACACTTTTTTTCATCATGGCTGTTTTGCACATTCGAGGTTTCCTGGGGCGAGGCCGTAAGTCTTTTGCTGGCTCTATCATCTCGAACAAATGTGGATTACTTATTATTGAGGATTATTCTTTTAAATTTTGACCTTGACGCGTCTTAAAAGAGTACAAAAGCACACGCACATTACTATGTCGGACATGTAGCGAGCGATGTGATTATGCATGAAAATTGTGCCCAACTAACGCGATGGGCAGACTTTTGCCGTGGACACACTTTTTGAGTGAGATTGAGCATCTAGTAAGTTTACTGATCATTTAAGGATAAAGATGATACATTTATATTTAGAACACGATCCCTTTTGTTTTGTGTAGTTTATTTTATTTTGTAATAAGAACAAGTGCCTACCTATTTATATTTTGATTAGATAGGGTAAATTAAAGTCACATTTGTTTGTAAATCTTATATTCATGATATATAAACCAAAACGAACAAAAATAATAGTTACATAAAAAAACATTTCATTTGCATACATTTTATTATTCTTGCAAGTAGGTTTTACAAACTATTAATTGCTTAAACATATTATGCTACTTTCAAACAATAAAACATAAAACGACTTGATACTGTTTATTTGTTAAATCTGACAAATACATCATATCAATTTTAGTATCGTAATGGGTATGATTCCACACAAATTTGAACAGTTACAATATATAACATGCAGATTGAAGAGTACGCGTGGTTACATCACGTTTGGACACCGATGACGATCCTACTCGAATTTAATGAAATATACAGACATTTATGTATCGATTACGATATATAATCGAGTGGCAGCGCCGGCCGGCGTGCTCCTCGACGCAGTATGTTAATAAGGACATAATGATAATTTATAAATATAGATACCAATAATATATATAGAAATGAAATATTTTGAAAAAGAGTTCTGAACTGAAGACTGAAAAAATTAGAGAATCAAATCAATTTAATAAGAATCAAGTTCACTTCTAAAAAAATATTTTAGAAAATTAAAGACCGAACCAGTGATAGTTTCATTTGACATTCATAAGTGTTCTCTTGGACCTAAAGTATACTTTGATTTTGAATACATGTCCTAATTAATATGTTAAAACGTGAGCCACTGCCGCCGACAACCATTTAAATTATATACAAAAGTCTTAGTGTACCGTTCAGTCTATATAAAATTAGAATAGATTGAATTTGGATACACATTAGTTGAACTGTACACTCGAATAACATGATCACATACATTATAACAATTTTATTTAACCAATCGGAAAAGTTTATTTATTATTTGAATTGTAGGATGTCTAGGTCTAGTAAAGTTGTTACAACTGTACAATGCTGTTTATCGAGTTATTTTTACACAATCCTGTGATCATAGTAATGAAAAGATAGTTTCTGTCGCCTAGTCTGTATTTGAATGTTTTCATTTTGTATAATACCTTAGCATTACATTAATACTAGATGGTTAAAGACTTGCTGGGCTGTCTCCACAAACATTAGATTTTTTCGTTCCATGAGTTTTCGAGAGGCTAGGGTATTTCACAAAATTAAACAGCAATACACCTAGCCTACGGGTGGTTATTATAATCCATCGTGACCGTCGCTATTGCCCTTACAGAATATTAGACATTTACGCACGATTATTTTATATAGAACAAAACATGTTTTATACCTACATAGTGTAGCGTTGGCGCTTACATTTTTGCTTCAAACACATTACTTCTTTCGTGTTAGGTAGCCTCTACATTGAGCGTATAATAATGTTGGTACAAGCAATCACTTGCCTACTGATTAGTTAGCAGAGCATTTCATCTAGATGCAGGTACTTTGCGTTTCTTCAGGTGTTTATTTCCAGGTACTCTGTTAAAGAGGGGCGCTTTCCTCACCGCCCGCTGCATGGCGCGATACGAATTATTTACAATATATACACGTACGTTCAAAGCAAATTAGTTACAAGCTCTAATATTGAAAGACACGGTAGGTGGGCCGCCGCCAATGCGCGCGCGCCTTTTCATTGCTAATACTAGTTCCGACAAACCGAAATACTATACACTACACGGTCATACATTTAAATATTATAATCTATACAAAATATTGCAAATCGTTTATGTTTTTACTAATACACACAGTTGACAATCTTACAATCTAATGATGCTGTAAAAGAATACGTTTGTGTAAATATAAACATGCATTATTCTGCTCCAAAAGGTCATATACGATGTATAGTAATGCCAAACCCGCGTTCCGACTAGGTTTGTATGATATAATCGAAGTTACAGAGTCTATTGTGGCAGGCCATTTAGAGACCGTGGGGCGTTGCCACTAACTCGATCGCTGCCTTGGAAGTGACAAGAACAAAGTTATAGTAACCTAGCAATACATTGCGAATGCAAGTGTGTACACAAAATGAAAGTGTAATGTGAACATGATTACGATATCTTAAACCTAATAATATAATGATCAAATATACATAGTAGTCGAATATTTAAAACACTAAAGCCAACACTGTTTGATATATCGATACAAAATAACATCGATATTATTATTTACAAGATTCAAGATTCCATATAAAAGCTTATAAATGTGGTACAAAATACCGAGAAAACAATACGCACAACTAGATATTGATGGTTTAAATATGTTTATTGCATAGAGTGTAAATAGTTATGAGAACATTTTATTAACTAATTGTAGCGTTGGCCTGTAAACAAGGATTTTTATTGCAAGTTTGTGATGCCTTTATGTAAGCCCCCGTTCGAATATTGCACAACATTAGATTGAGACAGCGGGCGCGACACCCAGTTTACTCTACGACTCAACTATTATAAATAGGACTTATGGCTTTAACTACACTTTTATATCATGATCAAAAATAATACATCAAAGCTGACAAAATCTATTATTGTATAAAAAAAATTCACTAGCTTTTATATACAAAAGACATAAAAAACCACTGATACAACAATATACAAATAACATTAGCTTTTAAATACGTTACAATCTAAGTTTTCTTATACCAATATTATTTACCAGAATAGCTGTGATACAATTGTAAATACATATGAATAATTTACATCCTGTAATAATTTAGGAGACAAAACAATAAGTTCCGTATAACGTACGCCAACTGATGTCACACTGGTATACGTAATATAATGGCGTTTAAAAATAAATTATATTACCTTTTGGTCTTTTAAAACTAACATTGACACTATTATGGATTAAATATCCCACGTAGATACTGTGGATTTAATAGTTGCCACCCTAATTGCATTTAACCCTTAGCCAAGCCTGCCATGGATTTGTACCATTCATTGGTTTTCGATTATAAAACAATGGCATAAAGTTTAATTTGTCCAGAGACTGATTAAGGGTAATCATTACTTTAAAACCCGCTACACATAATGACTCAAGCGAGCTGTGTACGCAGAGCAATAAATTATCGTTACATTTACATTATGCAATAAAAATACACGCTTAGAATCATATTACTCGTACTTCTCTACATGTGCGAACAGAAGTATGATTCGTAGAACGTACACGAACGTTGATTATACGTGTGCGCACGTTCCGTGGTCATTTGAAATCTAGATTCGGCACAATTTAACAGCTACACAATAATACAATACTCTTGCATCGAATACAATTGTAGATAGTAAAACGTAGGAACGTCGCCAATACTTATCCCGGGCGTATTCTAGTGAACCTCGGCTTCGGGCGCCAGGGTCCCGGCTGCAGGGTGTCTAGTTGAACAGCACCGAATTGGGGTCCTCGTTGTCCATCTGCTTCACGTGGCGCAGCACGTCTTTCTTTGTGATCACGCCGAGTAGTCGACTGCAAACCATAACCATGTAGATTGATAATAACCATGGACCTTACGTCTAAACAAACAAAGAAAAAAATCTTTATTCTAATAAATATGTGTATTTAACGTCGACTGGAAAATTTCACAATCTCATGTTACGTCTATGCATGTGTACTATGCTTAGAGTTGCCAGATAGAAACTAATCCGTGACAATTTGGATTGTTCCACGCAGATTCGATTCCGTTGTCGGAATCGAGATGAAGTAACATGTATTCTTTTTAATTTCAAATAATTAAATCGGATATGTAACCATTTATTACATGTATATATAAAGAATTTAGTAATTAGGCTTCATCCGAACTGACTAGCGGCTCATTTGTGTCCATCGTGATTAGTTTAATATGTAACAGAAGTAGTAGGATTGGGAGAGAATAGTTTAAAAAAGAATAGCAGAATTCCTGAGAATTTCAACTTTTTGATAAAACTATGTATTTATGATTGAATGGAGTTCTCATTTGTTTGTGTACCTAATAAATACATAATAACTTTAAAATACAAAGAGAAAAACAAGACTTTCTTGATATATGTTTTACATATTACAGCTTTTTTTTATTAATAAAATTACATCTACAGACTCATGGTCCGTACTCTTTTTAGTTTAAGATTATTTTGTAAATTAATTATTATAATACTATGTTAGTGCTCCGCGCATGGGGCAAAAGAATTGGTTAAAGGGGGAATGGGATAACAGTCAGAATTAAAATAACTAAATATTTACATTAGGTAAAGTAGGGGGGTGAATAATATAATATAAAGGGAATAAATAACATCATAAATACTCTCTCTCTCTCTGTTTTATATTTATTAATAATAGTAGCAATAACTTTACATTATTATAAGTCTTACTCTTATCCTAAAAATATATTCACATCTTGAATTATTACATATTACAGCTTTGTTTTAATGTGTTATTTTTTAACATTATACATATTTATAAATATAATTATTTAGTTTCGTAATTAGATATATGTATCGTACCGTTAGTATTTTTGCAACAGCCTATTATAAAAGATAAAAATATTTAATAATTAATATAATTCTTTAATAATTCATAAACATGGGTAATACATGGTTGGTTAATGATTAAAGGAACAGCCATGATTCGCCATAGGCATATGACCTTAAGAACTAAATAAATTTATAAATTAATTACACAAAATAAAGTCATCCAAATTAATTTCATTATAATAATCATTCTCATAAAATTAAAAACAGAATAAATTATATAAATTAAATGTAAAATTTTGATGAAATTGATAATATAAATTTGTTCTATTCCATTTTATCATTTAAAAATTATGTCATAGTAAGCCTTTTTGGTAAGAAAGCCATTGAGTTCAGTTTTAAATTTGTAAAAAAATATTTGATCGTATATAGCCTTACATCTCCATCGGGTAATCAAATTTCAATGAATTATTTATGTTATAAGTACAACAATAACTATATATATGTATATAAAATATATAATTATATTTTATATACATATATTATATATAAAATTACCGAAATTGAAGCCTTAATTGTGACAAGTCCATTTTACCCAAGTCATGATAAAATTTTAAAATGACCAAAACTGATGCCGTGTTCGTGACAAGTCCATATTATCCATACCAGCGCGGGCGTGCACGTATGTGTCGGTACTCACCCGTTGTGTGTTACGAGGGTCTGGCGCAGGCCCAGCTTGCGGAACATGTCGACGACGGTCTCCATGGGCGTCTGGTCGGTGACGGTGATGGGCGCCATGTCGAGGATGCGGCTCAGCGGCAGCACCGGCGGCCCGCCCGCGACCACCCCGCCACCGCCCGCCAACACCACCACCGACTGGCCCGTGATGCCCTCCAACGTGCGACGACCGTTCGCTGCATCATACACACATGCGTATAATAATACACTTTACATCTGTGATAATACTATATATTTTACGTCTAAACAGACAAACGAAAAAAAACTTTATTCAAATAAATCCGTTACAGATTCTTTTAAACCTGTGTATCTAACGTCGACTGGAAAATTGCACAAACTCATGTTACGTCTATGCTCTGTACAATACTTATAATTGCCAAATGGAAACTAATCCGTGATAATTTGGAACAACGGAATCGGGTCATGATAAAAAAATCTAATAGTATTTTAATTTCAAATAATTTATATCGGATATGTAACCATTTATTTATTACATGTGTGTCTAAGAACTTAGTAGCAAGACTTTACCCAAATGTCAAGCGGCCCATTTGTGTCAATCGTGATTAGCTCAATGTTACGGAACTAGTAGGACTGGGAGAAAAAAGTTCAAAAAAGTATAGCCCCGCCCGCCAACACCACCACCGACTGGCCCGTGATGCCCACCAACGTGCGACGACCGTTCGCTGCAGTATACAATCATTAATATCCACTGACATTCACACAGCGCCATCTAGCCCCAAGTTTAGCGTGAAGCCTGTAGCATGGGTACTAAACAACGGACAAACATCATCATCATCAACTCATTACACGTCCCCACCGAAAAGCACGACCTACCGGTATAAGGTGATTAGGCCTTAGTCGTCCACGCAGGCCCAGTGTGGGTTGTACGACTTCACGCACAACCTTTGAATCTCTTCACAGGCTTGCGTAAGTTTCCTCACGTTATCCTTCACCGTAAGAGCGTCGGATAACGTACATATTAGTGATGTAACGAATATTGAATTTTTAACATTAATGCGAATATTTATCTTCAATATTCGCCAAATGCGAATATTAAATTTCAAATAAAGCGCGCGTCAAATATTTGACAGCTGTGACATTTCGTGCCGGCCATGTTGAAACGAACATAGCCGAGCGCCCGAACCGTTGAATGAACGAAGTTAGTCATAGAAAGAAAGTTCATCCGAAAAGTTTTGTTTTGATTTAAGGTTCTAAAAAATAAAAAAGGTTAAGTTTCTCATATTATGGAACAGTCAATTCACATATGATTAAATAAAATATATAAAGCTTGCTTATCTATTGTGTTATTAATTCATATGCATCTATCTATATAATAATTCCTTTTAGTTTGTTAAAAACATTCGCAAAATATTCGCATCGTTTTTTGCGAATGCGAATATTCGTTACATCGCTAGTACATATATTTTCGAAAATTCGAAAACACGTTGGTACGTGGCGGGATTTGAAGCTCAGCTATACCGGTAGGAGGACAACAGTCCACACCATTGAGCCACCGACGCTCTCATACGATCTCGTACATACATAGAAAACACCGAGACCATTACAAACAGACATGTACATGCATACATTTTTTTGTACTGCCCGGGAATCGAACCCGGAACCCTTCGTGTAGCAGTCGACGTCTCAAACGCGGCAACAAATGGGTCGACAATACCATAATAACAATAACCATAATAACTACACTAGTTCACTCGGGGGCCTTCGCGAGTCCCTGTGAATTCGACCAGCCCCTTTTCGCGCTACCAGGACGAGCGCGTGGTTGTTTTTCCCCAAACTTATACTAAGTAACGCCCTCAGCCGAGATTCGCGTCGCACTCTGAGACACCCTTAGACACGTTGCATATTTTTTTGGGCTCAGAGTTATCTGCACTTTATTTATACTAATTTACCTAGCAACTTACAACGAACAAAGCCGAAGTCGTATACATTTTTGGGCTGAGAGCTATATGTGCTCTCGCCAATTGTCCGGTGAAGCTGTGTAGGCCATTTGCGGCCAACAGCGATAAGTCATTCCGAAAAAATTACTTGTTCACAACTGAATAAACTATACATACTTATATGTAACTATGCTAGTGCCATGCTAGTTTTGAAATAATGTTTGTTTTTTCTTACTGAATTGTATATGCCAATTACTTTCATCCATTTATCCCTTACAACACTCTAACTTGCAAAAGTTGTTTCGGGATGAGGGCACTGTAGCTAATTAAATTACCGGGTACAAGAGACCTAACTTCTGTCTCGGGTGACGGGCGTAGTGTGGCATTGATGGAGTATACCAGCTGACTGTTTTTGGTTTTCTTCAATGCCGTTCTGTCATGATCACACGTATCACTTACCATCAGGCCCTGACCGTCCTGTACACATTGTAAAATGAAAAATTTTTTTATTTAAATACTTACCGATAGCCAAATTCAAGTCTCTGCGGAGGACAAAGCCGACCAGGTATTGCGACTCCTTGGAGACGACAACCGGGTATCCGTTGTGCTCCGTCTCCTTGAGGAGTGTCTCCACGTCGTCCACGGTCATCGAGTCCTGGGTGATCACGGCCAGGGTCTCGTTCCGCCTGGAACCAACGATACACACTTTAATACCTACTTGTATGCTTCATACCCTTAGGTAAACCATAAACTTACGAGACACACAATCTCACTACAATTTAAGCTGCAATTTTATGGAATAGGTTGCCAGCTGACATTCGTCACGCAAAGTCTATTTTGGCCTTTAAGTATCCTTACTTAAAGGCCAAAATAGACTTTGCGTTTGAAGTCCTCTTCACCAGCATTTGTTGGATACCGATTCGTAATTTTGCCTATTCTCCTTATGAATATTCATATACATTTTATGTATTTTTTAATATATGTATTATTTTTATATATATATATATTAATATCATGTATATATTTTTGTGATATTATTATGTATTTACTATTTAATATACTTATGTATTCATATTTTATTTATTTTGTACTAGTAATATCTTATATTTTTTTTGTGTAATGCTTACTTGCCCACTGCCTGTCTTTTTCTTTAACTTTTTCTACTCAAAGGTTGCCTGGAAGAGATCGCTCGTAGCGATAAGGCCGCCTTTGCCCACTATATGTCTGACTTTTCTGTGTTTGTGAACCGTTTATAAAATGTGAGCAATAAAGTGTTTATCTATCTATCTCACTCATAAAGTGTCCACGATTGGACTGAATTTTCAGTCATAATCGCGTCGCTCGTTACATGTCATAGTAGTGTCCTCGTGCTTTTGATTTTTGACATAAATCATTTTTATGTCATAAATATAACAATAAGTCAACATGTGTGTGAAGCGCGGCGCGGACAGTTTTTGGTTGATATTTCATCGTAAATGTGCATCTAGTTTGTTGTTTTTCTAAGTTCATACCTTAATATTACACGTGTTACTCATGTGGTGTCAAAATATGGTATGAACCTTAATATAACATGTGTAATCAAAATATATTACTCATAAATAAAAGAGTGTCTAATTGTAATATTAGTTTTTACTACATGCATATGAATATTAAAAAAGAATACATTGGAGCATACGCCAAAACATTTTTGTTTAATAATTTTTCTGTCGGGTCGGGTAAAAACTGAAATTGAATTGAAAAGATTCTGATCAAAAATTTTGGCAGGTAGCTGATGTAATAAGGACAACTTAGGCTACTTTTATTTTCGAAAAACGTATTTTGTGTATATTTTTTACGTATAATTACTATGTAATTACTAAAAAGTGTATAAACATGAAGATATGTTCGTTATGTGGTACCCTTAGTACAAATTCCAATAGTAGTTGTGTGTACGTCAGTGGAAAGTATGAAATAAGTCAACTGTATATAATAAAGACAGATTTATTTATTGGCTGATTTTATACTTTAACACCTTGACATAAAGTTGAAGAGTAAATAAATATCAAGAAAGACGTGAACTTTCAAATAAGAAACGGATAACTTTTCCAATAATATTTCCGCCTCAGTTGCCCGTTCGCAGAGCTTATTGCATTCTAGTCAGTAAAGCACATTAAAGTGTACCTTCCTACGCTCTTGCAGAATTTCTTACAGAATATTATTTTCAAAACTACTTATAGCAAATTACGCAACAAAAAGAAATGTTTGATTATTACTATTTCGCATCGCGAGATTTATTTGTACGCAGCTTATACATTGTATGTGCAGTTAATGTACTCGCATTTGCTCACAAGTAGAACACATGATCATTAGCATCATCAGTAAGACTTATATGTAGCATCCAAATAGCTCACACAAGCTTTTCCGTACAGCTATGTACGGGCAGGTTGGACCGTAACCCAGCACGTGGGTCCAAAGCCAATTGGTGAGTGTTAACGGCTACCATCCTAAGATTGTAAGCGGGACCGACAGAATAATGTGCCCTTTAAAGCACGTAATCCTTGTTCTTTTAGGACAATCACCTGAATCATTGACCAATGACCAAAAGACATTCTGGAGTCCATTTCTATAATTTTCAATACAGAGAATCGAACTCTGCACCATTATATTTAGAAACAAATTATAAATATCAACATACATACATATTTAAAAGAGCTTAGCCATTCACAGTTTAATAATAAATAAATATCCACTGACATTCACACAGCGCCATCTAGCCCCAAGTTAAGCGTGAAGCCTGTATATGGGTACTAAACAACGGATAAATATACTTATATACATTTTTTTTGTAAATACATACATGTTATACATAGAAAACACCCAGACCATTACAAACAGACATGTCCATGCACACAAATGATTGTACTGCCTGGGGATCGAACCCGGAACCCTTGGTGTTGCAGCCGACGTCTCAACCGCTACACCAAATAGGTCGTCAAAAGTATAAGTATAAGTCAAATCGCATCGTTGCAAAGAAATTTGAACCAAATCAGCTGCTACTGCGAAAAATGCGGATTGCCCGTGTTTGCACTTGCAATCATTGTAACAAATCGCTGTGCTATAATGCTTGCAACTTATCAACCATGCAATTCCCTGCTGGTTTTAGACTCTACACAACAATCCTTGACTCAACTTTTTTATATAATAGGTCTACCAACACTTTGATTTCGAAAACACATGGGTACGTGGTGGGATTTGAACCTCAGCCCTCCCGGTAGGAGGGCAACAGTTAACACCATTGAGCCACCGACGCTCTCACTACACTGTATAAGTAATAGTTTTATAAGCGAATATATCGCACCTTACATACTATAGGGGCACATCTCAAAAAAAGCGTTTTTGAGTTTTGCTAATATATGGGCGCAAAATCAACACATCTACATCACTTTTTTGATAGAAAGAGTCATAACGTGCAATGGAGCCGCGAAAACTTTTTCACATTTCGAGTTATCATCACGGACCTCATCATCATCAGCTCATTAAACGTCCCCACCGAGGGGCACGAGCCTACCCGTATAGTGTGATTAGGCCTTAGTCGTCCACGCGGGCCCAGTGCGGATTGGACGATTTCACACACAACCTTCGAATCTCTTCGCAGGCGTGCATGAAGGTTTCCTCACGATGTTTTCCTTCACCGTAAGAGCGTCGGATAACGTACATATATTTTTCGAAAATTCGAAAATACATTGGTACGTGTCGGGATTTGAACCTCAGCCCTCCCGGTAGGAAGGCGACAGTCCACACCACTGAGCCACCGATGCTCTAACTAACGGACATACTCTTATACTATTATTATTTTGCATTTATATTTTCATTTGTTTATGACCGATTTTGTGAAAACAGAAGGGCTCAAGAATCTTCAAACGCGTTTTCCCAACATCATGATTTTCAATTGTGCCTCTATAATATGAAGGTGATTACAGGGGCACAATTCGCACAATTGGGTATTTGACACCACTAATCGTTGACGCACTTTTTATGAACTGTCAAAAAGGAACGTTTCCATATATTTTGTATGAGATTATTGAAACGTGACGTCATTGCACACTAACATAAATTGACCTAATATTTATTGGTTTCAGTGTATTTAAAAATACAATATTGCAAATAAACAAAAGTGATCAATGAAACGACATGTAAAATAAAGTGCACTTTTATGAAAATAAGGTTTGGTATTTTATTGCGAATGGTGGAGAATACCGAATTGGACGCATTTACACAAAAAAATCCAACCCACAAGAAGGTCAAAAATGAGTTAAGTATACCGAAATGGCCTCTGGGGTGTAAATTAGCCTTTAGCATAAATACCATCAACAATATATACATATTTAACATATTAATCGATGGTCGTTACCATCCCACATGTATGGCCCTTCCGTTTTATAGTTACACAAAAACGACTCAGTCTCATTAATATAAAGAAATATCCATTCAAAAAGAATGAACCCAAAATAATATATCAAATTAAATCCCATACACTGGAATCATTTTTGATAATATACACTTCTTATTCAATAACTAAAATGGAAATAAAACTTAAACTTCAATATCTCAAATGTGTCATTTTGTGGGTTGGATCATTTTTGTGTAATAACGTCCAATTTAGATATTTATGACTTTTGTAAAAAGTTACTTTCCTGATCTTTACTCCTATTATCCAAATTCCGTATTATGTAACCTTTTTCCTATTACTTGTCGTTTCCTCGTTTTACTTAAAAAATATATATATATAACTTTGACTTTGGCCGGATGCACAAACCGTGCAAGGTCATGAAGAAGAAAAAAAAAACTTTTGTAAAATAACGATCTATGTACTGACTTGGGTTGCATGACGTCAGCCGCCAGCGAGGTGTGCTGGAACTCGTCCTTGCTGTCGAGGAACCGGTACCCGTTGAGGGCGATGTGCGCGTCGTATATCCCCTGGCGGCCGAGAGCGTCGCCCACCCACTTGGAGGCCATCGCGGCCGCCATCAGCGGGACTATGTACCGCACCCCGCCCGTCAGCTCGAACATTATCACCACCAGGGATACTGGGGACCAACGTCACAGTGTTCACATACGCTTTGGAGATAATTACGCGACCAAATAACCATACTCACGCACTTAACATACTTCACGCAAACTAATATACGTTTTACAGATAACTAACAAAATAATAATATAGAAGACGAAAGCAAGAAAGAAAAAACATTTATTGACCCTTTTTAAAACAGGTTTCACAAATAATAGCTTAACAACATATATAAAAAAAACCAACACAAAAATAACATAAAGGTCAAAAATGTACTTACACACACATTCAAACATATACTTTACCAAACAAAAAAAGGATTTATCAGGTAAAACTTCATAAAGAAGGTGCCCTACTCCCTCTTTATGAAGTTTTACCGAATAGTTACACTGATTTTTTTCTAAAGAAACTGACGCTTAGTGTTCCACAGTCTGTGTAAGTTTCAATTGCTACTTATTTTTCTATGTGTAGCATCCGCTTTTCGAAAATAATGACTTAAAGTTTAAAGTAGTATGTGCCATAATTCCCAAGTTCCCACATAGAATATTGGTGATAACTAGTGATAAGTTCAATAAAATCGCCAAGTTTGTGGTAAAATTGTAATGTTTCATCAATTAAGAAAATTAAGAACCTGACAATGTTAGCGACCTATAAAAAACAGTTATTTTTTACTTTTTCAAACATAATATTTCAAATCTAACTGGTGAAAATAATAATAGAAATATATATTTATTGAATCGCGGGAAACTCTGAGGAAGGAAGGGATTATCTTAATATAAGATACAGAAATAGGAAAAAGAGGTCAAAAGAAGGAGCCAAAGTCAAAAAATTTCACCCACTCGGTACGCCGATTTCTTGTAAATTTTACTCCAGTCAAATCAGCCCATTCATACTTAAAAGCATAACTCTGCCACATTATTTCATGTTAAAGCCCTGTCTACATTATAAGGCGTTCAAACCTTTTCTCACCATGAACGTTTAAAAAAATACGGACGGACTGTCACTATTATATGTGTCCCCAAAATGAGAGATGCTGTCTATGATGTAATTTTTTAGCAATATTTTTTTATACATATTTTAGTGTATTAGAAAAACAATTAGTGGTTACTATATTTTCCGTACGTATTTTTATCTATTTTGTGCTGAGGCGTCCAGGGCACGCCATCGCGTTTATAACGTAGCGTTCAAAACCTCAATATTATATGGTTTTCCATTAAAAATCTGGCCGGATTTCGACACACTGTTGTTAGCGAGACTCCGTCCGTATTGTTTCCACGTCCATTGTACTGGTGTAGTGGTACATAGCGCTAACCTGTCATCCGCGTGACCCCGCCCAGCACGGCCGCTGCGCCCACCATGGCGTACAGGCCGGGCGTGATGCAGTCGTCCCCCGTCGAGCACTCGCCAGAGAATATCCATATCTTCGAGTGGTGAAACGCCAGTTGCTCCACGCCTGGCCCAAGAAACACGCTCCACATTTATTTATTTATTACATGCCACACATTAAAAAATACAACCAACACGGATACATTGAAAAAATAAAGATTTAGTAAAATTAAAGCGTTAGTAATAAATTAAAGGTCAATAAAATTAACACATTATAAATATGACCCAAGTCAAAAATACATTATAAATACATCAAATTATATCGCGGGCCTCAATCCAAAGGGGCATATAAGAAAATCACCAGTTTCAGTAAAAACTTAATATCGTTGTTTTCAGTGTACCTACATTATTAAAAATGTTCATGTGTATTTAAATTATTTTTTATATTTATGTGACAAAAAAAAATAGTTTGTGTATAAATTAAGGAAAGATTGGTCAAATAAAAATATGCGATTTTTTTATACGCCTACCCATAGGCTTGAGGCACGCGATATTAAATTTTTGTTTGATTTAAAACTGACAAATAATTTAACTTAAAAAAATAACAAAGAAATAGCAAATTGATTTAATTGAATCCAATATGAATCTTAAAAAATATCCCTTTTGTATCAAAGGTCACAAATCAAAAATACTTTATAAATACATCAAATTATATCGCGGGCCACCACTTTCAGTAAAAACTAAATATGTTTGTTCTCAGTGTACATGTGTATATATTCGTTAGTGTTGTACGGCCGAGCTATACCGACGTGTATGTGTCCGCTAGTGTTGTAAGACTGCATACACGAAATTATGGAATCAGTTGCTGCCGGAGATATTCCCTGAGTGATACGACCTGGCAACCTTAAAAAAAAAAGAACGTATTCCCTGTTGAAAGGCCGGCAACGCATTTCAGTGCCCTCTGGTATTGCAAGTGTACATGGGCGGCGGTGACGTTTACCATCAGATGAGCCGTTTGCTCGTTTGCCTGCTATAGCATAAAAAAAATATACACCTTAGTGTATCGTTACCTATCCCGACGATCCGTCCCGCGATGGCGCCGAGCGCCAGGCTCGGTATGAACAGTCCGCACGGCACCTTCATGCCGAACGTGAACACGGTCATCACCAGCTTGAGCACCAGCGCGAGGAACAACAGCCCGATCGCGTTGTACACGCCCGTGTTCGCCGGCGCGCGCGTTATCGCCGAACTCACGTCGGTAAAGTTCCGGTCGTAGTCACTGTGTGCACCACACATATCCCAATATATAAATAAATATCAACTGACATTCACACAGCGCCATCTAGCCCCGAGTTAAGCGGAAGCCTGTATTATGAGTACTAAACAACGGATAAACATACTTATATATATTTATTTTTCGTAAATACATACATATTATATATAGAAAACATCATGACCAATACAAACAAACATGTTCATGCACACAAATGTTTGTACTGCCCGGGGATCGAACCCGGAACCCTTGGTGTTGTAGCCGACGTCTCAACCGCAACACCAAATGGGTCGCCAAATATGACTGAATGAATGACCGACATAGTGATCTATTAACGCACAAGCCCGAACCACTGGACGGATCGGGCTGAAATTTGGCATGCAGGTAGATATTATGACATAGGCATCCGATAAGAAAAGATTTTGAATAATTCTTACCCCAAGGGAATAAAATAGGGGATGAAAGTTTCTATGTAACTTGGTCAATTTTAACCTACTTTTATATATTTTTTGACACCGGCTACTACACCAAGGGTGCAGTACAAACATGTGTGTACATGAACATGTCTGTATTGTTTTCACTGTATAATATGTATATGTATACAAAAATATATTTACAACTTGTTTAGTACCCGTAATTCAAACTTCATGCTAAACTTGGGGCTACATGGCGTTGTGGGAATTTCAGTGGATATTAATATTTATTTTTACCAACATTAACAGCGCCATCTAGCTATAATTTAAGTTGGTACTACTTTGTTTTTTAATATATATTTAACATAGAAACATCAACACTAAGACAAGTTATACAACTGTTTGTCGCGAACGAGGATCGCCCTCTGATCCCTTGGTGTACTAGACATCACAACAATTACACATGGTGCAATACGTTTATCAATTTTTTAGCACTCGAAGAGTTTATACTATAACTCCTCGTTTAAAATAGGGATAGATGTGTGATGGTAACATTCATGTCGGTGGCAGCTTTATTTGACTATCATAAGTGCCTGTGAAACAGTCTAAATTTAATAATTATATTTCTATGCCTTGATATATGGTGGATCAACATCATCATCAGCTCATTTAACGTCCCCACCGAGGGGTACGAGCCTACCCTAGGGTGTACAGGCATTAGTTGACAACGCGGGCTAAGTGCGGATTTCCCGACTTCACGCACAACCTTTGAAGTACTTCGTAGACGTACAGGTTTCCGCACGATGTTTTCCTTCACCATAAGAGCGTCGGCTAAACGTACACATCGAAAATTCGAAAATATTGATACGTGGCGGGATTTGATGCTGCACCCGCCAGATCGGAGGGCAGCCTACACCAAGCCACCGTTCATATGGTGGATATTTGTACATGTATACTTACCAAAGAGGATCCGAATTGGATATCCCGCATTGGTTGAAAAGCAGATAGATGAGCTGGCTGGTATTCATACGTGTATACGGGTTGGGGTAGGCAACCACGGCAGTCACGAGGGTGACCACCAGCACCTCGGTGACCGGGTACTGGCCCAGCTTGGAGTACTTGCGGTACCGGCACCACCAGATGTTGGCCTTTATGAAGATAGTAGCTATGCACCCCTGCTTGGTGGAACGTACACATTTATTTAGTTATATAATTTATTTATTGGAAATATTATTTAGTATTGTAAAAAAATATAAACGCTTGGGAAATATTTATGTTTTGTTGTTTTGTATTAATATAAAATATGAATTTATAAATTATCATGGTATTATGTTTTACATTGATTGATTGCATAAATACTTTATTTGTCATATAAGGTACAGTAAAAAGATTTTTAGGAATGAACTTACTGTGAAATAGCTCGTGAATGACATGGCTTATGCCTTTTAGAGAGCTCAATATCTTTTGAAATAGAAAGAGAGAAGAAGAAAAAAATCTACATTAAACTCGCTAAAATGCACAAGTTTTGTGTCATCGCATATTGAGTGATATTTCACAGTAACTACATCTCATAGTAATTTATAACCCACCCAATATAATATAAAAATGTTAACCCCGTACTTCGCAGTGTCGAGAGGTTGTATCTATTTATTTATTCACATATATCTCCAACTAAAACTAATAATTCCAAGCGTTGTACTCGTACTGTTAAAAATATCTCGTAATACGCTCAATAATACTAATTGTATAATATAAACATACATCAACCACTCACCCCAATAATACCCAGGCCAACGAATGGGATTAGTTCGAAAAATATCCACGGTTTGTTGTACTCCACGAAAAACAGGACCGAGTGCTCGTTGCCGAAGGGATTGATCGAGCGCAGGATAAACGCCGCAATCAGCGCGCAGAAGAAAGACCGCCATAGCGTCTTCAGCGGGAAGTAGTACGACACCTACGTCAACGGACAAATACTCAATAAGATAAATACCAACTCTGATAATCATCCACACGCTAACGCACACACATACAAGAGCGCGTGCACACGCATAAATTCAGACAGACAGACAGACACGTAAGCGCTCGCACACAGACAAAACACACATACACACACACACACGCACACAGTCAGACACGTCGTCGCGCATGCACACGCACAACGGCATACAGACATCACGCTACACACACGCACACAGACAAGACTCGCAGACACACGCGCAGCCACGCACGCGCACGTACAAAGGCGTACAGACATACACACACGCACACAGACAAGACTCGCAGACACACACGCAGTCACGCACGCGCACGCACTAACTAAGGCATACAGACAGACACACACGCACACAGACAAGACTCCCTACCTCTTCCAAACTGAACAGTACTCCACCGATGGGCGCCCCGAAGGCGACCGACACGCCCGCGGCCGACGCCGCCGACAGTATCTCACGTTTCTTCGCCTCGTTGCGCCCGTACTTCGGGAACAGGTACGACAAGATGTTGCCTGGAAACGTCACTTGCTTGAACTCAACTGCCAAGGTGGTAGACTCGATATTGAGTCGTCTAGGTACCACCGCAGTGCCAGATATCATCCCGTGAAACAGGAGTGTTATGCACTTTTGTGTTTCGGGATGAGGGCACTGTAGGTAGTAAAATTACTGAGTATAAAAGACCTAACATCTGTTGTCTCTGGTATCGGGTACAGTGCGGCATTTACGGAGAATAATAACTGTCTATCAGTTGTTGGTCTCCTTTCAATGACGCTCTATCATGGTCAGGCGTTTCACTTACCATCAGGTGAGCGTCTTGTCTGTCCTGTACACTTTAACACAAAAATAAACTCCGTGGTCTGGTGGGCACAGCGCTCGGCTGCGCGACCAGGAGTTCGTCGGTTCGAATCCCGAGGGGAACATATCACTTTAGGCGCACCATCACACTAGTTTGGTTAGGACATTGCAGGCTGATTCACCTGATTGTCCGATGATTTTGTGCTTTGTTAAGCCGTCAGTCTCGCTACAGTCTTGGATGGTAGTCGTTAATACCCACCGTACCGCATTGGGCCCGCGTGGTGGGTTACGGCCTATAGCTATGCTGTGCAGGAAGGCCTGTACCCTACAGTGGGTCGTTATAGGCTGATGATGATTTCAATTTGAAACAAACGCTCAGCTTGTGCTGCCGTATGTCTGTGCAGTAATGTATATATTATATGATGTAAATATCGAATCGACGACACATCTGCTGTAATGGTACGTCGGCTATTAGACCAATTCGATTCCCGGGCAGCACAAACATTAGTGTGTCTGGGTGTTTTCTTTATATAATATGCATGTATTTACAAAAAAAAGTATGTATATGAGTATATTTATCACTTGTTTAGTATCCATATTACAGGCTAATGCTTAGTTTAGTGCTAGATGGTGCTGTGTGAATGTCAGCAAATACTTAATATGTATCTACATTATTTTGTGGATAAAAGCTGTGTCCAAAAATGGTTATATAAATCACCTTCCCCATTCCACATTAGCATCAAGGTCAAGTTTGAATCAAAGGACATGATATTGTTATCGAGTCGACCTATTACGTAGTGACGCCTTCATTCAAGCCGGTTCATGTCAAATCATGTCGGCTTATACATTATACTTATTATTTGGGAATAACTAAACGATATCAAATATCTAAAAGCTGGCTAAGAGGGCTAATTACCTAAAATATTTACCTTTACCCGACTAATGGATAAACAATACAATGAAGCGAGTCACAAAAGATCATTTATATAAAGGTGACAACAGGTCTGCAATGTAGCCTTGAATATTCCAGAAAAACAGGACAGTAAACAATAAACAGTAAACAAGTAAACAGGAAACATGTGTATGACTCATAATGTCCATTAATTAATATATAAATACGCTAGACTTATCTCGGAAAAACAAAAGAAACTATTATTATCACGGCACCCATTTGGTATAATGGTTAAGACGTCGGCTACTTCACCTAGCGTTCCGGGTTCGAACCCCGGGCAGTACAAACATATGTGTGCATTAACATGTATGTTTGCATTGGTCTGGGTGTTTGATGTATACTATGTATGTATTTATAATAAAGTGTATATAAGTATGTTTATCAGTTGTTTAGTACCCATATTACAAGCTTGACTTGATGGCGCTGAGTGAATGTTAGTCGATCGTCATCATCATCAGCTCATTAAAAGTCCCCATCAAGGGGCAAGAGCCTTACCGTAAAAATATAGGACTTTGTCGTCAACGCGGGCCCAGTTAGGCAGATCGGCCGACTTAACGCATACCTTTGAATCAGTTCGCAGCCATGCGCAGGTTTCCTCGAAATATTATCTTTCATCTTAAAGTCGTATGTACGTAAAGATATAATCTAAAATTCGGTACGTGGCGGAATTTCAACCTGCGCCATCCAGACAACACAGTTCACACTCCAATTGTCACTGGACATTTATTCATATCAACAAATATCGGAAAGTCATAATTTTGACAAATGCACTCACCCAAACAGCAGGCAATATGGACCATAGGCCCCTCCTTCCCCAGGGACAATCCCGACGACACCGACAGTATCAGTCCCACTACCTTGATTATCAGCGTCCACTTGCCAAGGTAGCCCCTGATGATGAACCCGCTCAATATGGTCTTGATCTCCGGTATACCTGTATGCCAGTATTAACCGATTTTAATCACACTGAAATATTAATGTAATTTAAAAAATACATTACCACCAGCTAAATATCTTCTTTCAGCAGCATAATCATGAGGCTAATACGAAGTACTACTTCTATATCTAGACTTAATATGTTTTCTAACTAAAATGAAATGGCGATCTTCTGTAACTAAAATTTAAATTAACAATACGTGAACACAGCTTGAATGGTGGCATATTTTTTTTTTACATTTATTTATGTACATAAAGTCAAATAACCTAAAAAAGCTATATACTTTTTTGCTTAGCAGTCGATATAATGTTTGTTAATTTTTATTATATATAGTATAGTTTTTAATTATATTATATATATATATATTTATTATAGTTTTTTAATGCAACAAAATATACTTACGTATATTTTGTTGCATTAAAAAACTATGTGAGGATATCAAGAACATAACAAACAGATAAAAATACAGAAATATGCTATAATTTTTTACTTATTATGTTTAATGTGGCTGTTTTAATCCGTAAGGAGATATATTATAGACTTCAATATCTATAATATAATAATGTCTACTACAGTCAAAATCTCTGTCCGTTAATAGTGCAAGATAGTATCATAGTCTTAATAATACGAAAGAAAAATTCTTCCTTAGATAAAACTATGACTTTGAAAATCCTGAAGTCCTAGTAAAAAAGAAATTTCTTACCTTTAGACTCTTCATATACAAACCACCAATGGTGTTTATTTAATCCTTTAACCTATTTATTCCATCATGTTTCCAAACTCATAAAAAAAATCCTGAAAACATATATAGATTAGTACTCGATTCAAGTCACACATTAAATACACAGCAGAACGTTTAAAAATATAAAATTATTCGACACCTTAACATTAATCATATTTATTTATAGTACAACCGAGTATACCTGTGATCTTTTAAATCATTCCCTTCTTCTCAAAGTTCTGTCTCATAATTAAAAGGAATAAACAATTCACTTATTCTCTCTTACACCGAATAAGAAAATTAATTGACATACAAAATGCACAAGGCACCATTCAGCGAACACATCACATTGTGTTGCTAAATTCTAACTACGTCCCATCTCGGGCTCTTGGTACAACATCGAACAAAATATAGGATACATGACCGCATTAGACGCAAGTATTTGACGATCGTCAAATCTGGTTTATACAATACAGAAAGTAACTTTTACAAGTTCAGTCTAATGCAGTCACGGCACCCTACCCCGGAGAGGATCTCTCACACACCGGGTACAGTTGCTAAGACGCCATTTGCCATGTTACATCCATTGTAACTGACACCACGTACATTAGCCAACTGTCTACGACAACACACAACGGCACTGGGGAAACCCGCTGTTCGGAGTGTTATACTCAGTCCGTGAACACTATGTTGACATCATTGACGAATCCTGTTAATACTGAACAACTTATTCGATAATTGTTTAAGGTTGTAGCACATTCATGTCTAATGATAGAGATCGGTCCGCATGTAAGTCATTGGGTCAGTGATGATGTTAAATAAATAGTATGAAACTACTATAAAAAAACCAACCAGGTTAATTTTGATGTTTTAAATAGTTGCTCTGTTAGACATTTTCCATGAAGGTTAAAGTCTATAAAGATACTCTTTAACACGACGCTTCATGGGTAGATATAACAAATCAACTCAAGAAATGGTAAAGGCAAAAGATTTACTATCAACCAAAAGATCACTAAGCTGCGAGTATTCACTATTCACAGGACAGCCATCACGGGATTTTGCGTTTATTTCCCATCAATTTTGTTCAAGTCTTTGTTCACTTTAAGTCCATAACGCACACTTAAGACTCACATATAATCCACCACTATAGGATGTTGAGTTCGCATTTTGAGTTCCACGTTTACTACTTTATCGAATTTCACATGCCACTTAACAAAGTCTATTGACACTAGGCAAATCGAATAGTCCGTAAGATAGTTCATCAAATGTTCGATTCCAGATTGTCGAGAGTCCAACTTTTTAAGTAACTTTCGAACTTTAACGTCCGTCGCACTTTCTAAAAGTTCCTTTATAATGTAACACTTTACACGTATGATTTACTAAACTCACACCCGTGTGAGAACTACAACACTTACTACATTGGGCCACATGACTGCAGAATAGATTATTATTTTATAGTAACAATTAAAAGATCTACGTAGGCTTTAAATATACTTATAGATTTCAGAAGATAAAACCTTAAATTATTTTCAGGAAATAGTTTTTAAATACGCTAGGTCATATTAAGTGTTACATTAAATAAAAACTAATTTATCGTTGGCCAGTCATTGTTGGTTAGATTGATTTTACTTGAATAAAAACGTCAGTCATGTAGACCCGATTGCCGTGGTAAGATAATTTTTGATATTTCTAAAACCGGCTTCGTTTATTAGGAAATTTCACTTTATTTTGATTTCTTCAAATACCGATTTCCATTCTTATTTTTTATTGCGCAACTATGCGCACAGTTCACACGCGTAGTCGCGACTGTACACCAGTAACACCCAAATAGGGATTACAATACAGTAACTTGAATCACGGGGATGTTTATGATATCTCGAAAACTCTTCATTACATCATTACCCTATAAAGTCCCTCTGAGTCCCTAACCTACAGAATATCGAATGGGACACTTTATTTTATTTATTTATAAAAAACAAACGGTTACAATGTACAATTACCATTTCCACAGTTCTATTGTTTCCCAATGTTTGAGTTTTTATCACAGGCAATGTTACTTTTGTCGTAGTGTGCTTACAAGTTTGCTTCAGTAGAATAAGTAGTGAAATTTCCCAACAAACATCTACAACAACACTAACACAACACGGGGTAGGAGCCCCGCCGTGGAGGGGGTTGTCTCTGCCCGCGGACACAACACCAAAAAACAATATTTACCACTAGTGTTGTCGCGATAGTGACAGTATTGATAGTATCGATACTATAGTTTCAATAATATCGATAGTATCAAAGTTCAACAGTATCTCCTAATTTCCAATATCGATACTATCGACAGTATTGCAGTATGTCGATATTTTCGATAGGAATATCATGCTATCAACTATTTTCCCAGGTCAACTATCGATAACCAAACTATTGATGGTTCTGGAACTCTTATTTACAACCATCTTTCATAATTACCAAATACTTTGATGACCTCATAGCTATCTATGAGGGTTTATCCCCGACCGCCCTTACTGGGGACAAATGGGAAACCAGTTTGGTATCCCCAGTGTGGACCATTGAAACTTATATTATTTTATTTATATGTGGTAAATAAAATAATATGTCCTAGTAATATTTTGGTAAAAATATTATATATTGTCCCCACTGGGGATGAACGAAACTTTTCTCCCACTCGTCACCATTGGGGTCGACAGGATATGGACAATCAGGAACAAACATCTCGTGTAGTAAAGTAACAGATTAAGCTTAAATATAGTGGGTTTGAACAGAATTATACACGAATAGACTGCTCAATAACTTATTCGTCATTCTGCGCAAATCCACTCGGACGACGAACTTAAAAGTGAACGTGTAATTTCAACAGTATCTCCTAATTTCCAATATCGATACTATTGATACTACCGACAGTATTGCAGTACGTCGATATTTAAGGAATATCGTGCTATCGACCATTTTTCAAGGTCAACTATCGAAAACCAAACTATAAAATAAATAAATAAATAGTTCTGAAACTCTATTAACAACCGTCTTTCATAATTACCAAACACTTTGATGACCTCATAGCTGTGTATGAGGGCTTATTCCTGACCGCCCTTACTAGGGACAAATGGGAAACCAGTTTGGTATCCCCAGTGTGGACCATTGGAACTTATATTATTTTATTAATATATGGTAAATAAAATAATATGTCCTAGTAATATTTTGGTAAAAATATTCTATATTATCCCCACTGGGGATGAACGAAACTTTTCTCCCACTCGTCACCATTGGGGACGACAGGATATGGACAATCAGGAACAAACATCTCGTGTAGTAAAGTAACAGATTACGCTTAAATATAGTAGGTTTGAACAGAATTATACACGAATAGACTGCTCAATAACTTATTCGTCATTCTGCGCAAATCCACTCGGACGACGAACTTTATATAGAGGAGTTTATAACAAGTACACCCGTCCTCATGGTTTATTTACACACGTATTGGTGTAAACAATTATTGATGATCTTGTTCAAAACACACACACATTAGTAAATAGCACTCACATATGTATAGTGATGAAAATGTAGTTACATATGGATTTTTCCATGAATAAGGTATGCGCCTAAATGATGCTTATCTAATTAGATAAATGACAAAACTCTGTAACCGATTATATAAAAAGTTTAAAAGAGTGACTACTAACGAGTTTTTGCCGGCTTATAAAAAATATAATAGTAACAATTGACGATTTATTAGAACAAACATATTTTGATTTTGATCTAATTCCTATGCATAAAGAATAAACAATTCATAAATAAATAATATACGATTAATGAATAAATAATATACGATTAATGAATAAAGAATATACGATTAATGAATAAAGAATATACGATTAATAAATAAAGAATATATACGATATTGTAAATTGTAACCAAAATGTAATAATTTTTAAAATGTAGAGTTTAAATATAATAAACATACTTAATAGGGAGTAAGGATTATATAAGGGAAGTATAATTGACAAAAGTACAGCAAAATGCTGATGAAATATTAAATATTTGGGGAAAAGGACCCACCACACACTCCCGCTACTGATCACCTGAGAGCCAGGGTCACAGCGCGACCAATGGATCATTGATGATCCCGAAACAACAGGGCATAGTAAACCTGGATGCAGACGGCAAAAACCGGAATATAATTATTTATTAAAAATTATTCAATCATTTTTAATAAATAATTATGAATATCAAACTACTATCTACCACTGGGTTCTTTAGACTGAGCAAAATACAGCAAAAAAAACACAGATGGTAAAAAAAAATAAAAAAGAAATTCTAACTTATTTAACTGTTAAGAAAAGGCACTCACATCTTCACTGTAAAGGGTAATACACCACGGACTCGTTTAATAGGGGGGCTAATACACAAACAGGGTAAATTTATCAAATGCAAACGTCTTCGCCACAAAGCTTGACGTCGAAATAGATGAGCACAGAGCTCGCAAAGGTGGTGCAATGGAAATGTGTAAAACTCTGAAATAATTTTCATAAGGTATTCTCACTTAACAGGGAGAGGGGTAATATAAATAAAAAATCCATATTATTTCACGAACAATTGTATTACACAAATAACATAGACATATAGATATCGGATTGGCTACGTATACATTGAATAAAACTATTAAGGTAAACTATTAAAACTGAATTTATGAATTAAATAAGCATTCAAAGAGCCTATTCGAAAAAAGCAATAACATAAACACTTATACAAAGAGATACCAAATTTACTGTTTTAAATTTCGTATTATTTGAGTCTACTGGGCACCAGAGAAGCGTTTTTAGTTAATCTAATCTAATACAGTATGTAACTATTCATGGAAAAAAAACACATAGACACATGAAATTAGAAAATATGGCACCTAATGTTGTAAGAATAATATATTAAGCCGGCATTATTGAAGTTTCAACAAAATTTTAAAGATTTTATAAAAAAAAAAACATTTTTTTTTGATTTTCACAAATTTTTAAAAGTAGATCTAATGAAGACTGAATCAAAAAATATTTTAGTCTGCTATGTTTGGCTGTAACTCGTTTTGTCAATTACGTTATCGCAACCGCAAAAAGAAAAAAAAGCATTGACATCAGTGTTGGTCAAGTAAATTTTGAAAATGGATGTATACGTTTAGATATATTTCCAGTGCCATATTCTCCTAGACATTGAAACATGGATTGAATCTACACAACATTGAGGTCACCTTCCGAAGATTTTACTTCGTGGTAACAAACATTTTACAGGCATTTTCTGCACCGCTTTGACCTCGGCGCTGTAATAGATAAATTTGATAGTCAACGCTCTACTCGAGTGCATACCGACGGTAAAAAGCGAAACTGCTCTAACCCCCCACATAAGTTACTAGCATTTCCGTGCGACTTCGTCCGCGTGGAATAGTTACTTTGGCCTAACGATCTCTTTAACCCGCTACTTCGTTTATATAGGTGAGTTAAAACTGCGATATCTTATAAGCAATTCATTTAAGTTGAATTATGTAAAGGGCAATTTTGTATAAAATTATAAATTAAGTATTTATTTGAATTATTTTGCCCGATTTTGAAACATTCTTCATTGCTGCTCCGTTTCTATTGCTCGTAGCGTGATGACATATAGCCTAAAGATTTCTCGATAAATAAGCTATCTAACATTGAAAGATTTTTTCAAATCGAACCAGTAGTTCCTGAGATTATCGCGTTCAAACAAACTCTTCAGCTTTACAATATTAGTATATATATATGCGCGTTGCAGCAGTTTCGATTTTTACCGTCGATATGACCTCAAGCTCTACTATTGGCAGTGACGTGCACTCCATATAAACAAATACGCAGTGCACACCCTGTGCATCCAGACAACCCGGAAACCCAACATATTAAACGAATCCCTCTTTTTCGCCCACTTTCCTCTAAAGATTTGAAATCATGGGTGATCTGCTGTCATTAACAGAACTCAATTTGTCAAAAATAAAAATTATTGTTTTTACGATTAGTGTCACTCCCTTTGCATACCCTACCCATAATCTCTGTGCACGCCACTGACTATTGGTGTTATGTTTTCTTGGACTTTACTTTTAAATGCAACATCATCAGACATCCCACTGCAGGACAAAGGGATATTGGGCATTACACATATTCAATGCACCACTTCAGTGCATTGAAAATAAGGTATCTTTTTACGTTCATATATATTTACAAGTAAACCGTGGATGTATAAAAATAATACGGACGGAGTCTCGCTAACATCAAAAGTGTGTCAAAATCCGGGATTTTTTTTATGGAAAACCTCGTTGAATGAGTATTTAACGAGCATCTATCAACAGAGCCATAGATTATGCTAGGAAAAAGACTGGAAAAGAGCATGGCCTGTTTTGTTTAATTTTGTAAAAGTGACCACAAGGGACAAAAAGAATTCGTTTGCATATTTTTAGTTTAAAACACTAAAATCAGTATACACATTTTTTTTTTGCAAAATTACATCATCATGTATAAATCCATCCGTATTGTTTTAAACGTCCACGATTTGAGCATCACTCAAAATCACACCTAGAATTCAGCCTGTCAAATCTGTGGTGTTACTCACAGAGGCCGCTCTTGGAGCAGTGCGCACGTACGAGGCGACCGCGGCCGCGGCGCGCGTCGTGCTCGCAAAAGTACGGATCGCTGGACCACGACGAGGTGCTCGACTCGTCGCTGTCCGACAACAGGATCTCGTCAGGCGAGCGCCGCGGCCCCAGCTCCAGTGCTTGCATGCCTTCCTCGATCGTCTGCACACCCTTGTCGCAGATCGGCTTGTTGCGGCACACGAAGTAGCGGGTGATCAGCATCATTGGCGTTTCGTACTCCTCGACGGTGACGTCGTCGTCCGCGCCGCCCGTGAACTGCACGCCCACGTTGCGCTCCGCCGTACAGTGGCGGAACTCAACGCGCAGGATCGTGTCAAAGTTGTTGCGCATGCTGCAACGGAACACCGTCGCCATGTCCGCCAGCTCCTTGTATACGACTACAACAAACGTGGACGGTGAGTTAATTGATGACCTGTTATATATATACAGTAATAATAATAAATATCCACTGACGTTCACACAGCGCCATCTAGCCCCGAGTTAAGCATGAGGCCTTTATTATTACTAAACAACGGATAAACATACTTATATACATTTCTTTTTGTAAATACATACATATTTACATAGAAAACACCCAGACCATTACAAACAGACATGTTCATGCACACAAATGTTTGTACTGCCCGGGGATCGAGCCCGGAACACTTGGTGTTGCAGTCGACGTCACAACCGCAAAACCAAATGAGTCCTCATAGCAAAGATCGCAAATATATAAAAAAAGATTTCATTATAGATAATGATTTGGGGAATTAGCGAATAGTTTGATTTGGGTAAGCAATAATCGATATATATATAACTTGATTATTATATTTAACATTAGATGACCTATTTGGTGTTGCGGTTGAGAGGTCGACTGCAACACCAAGGGATCCGGGTTCGATCCCCGGGCAGTGCAAACATTTGTGTACATGAACATGTCTGTTTGTAATGGTCTGGGTGTTTTCTATGTATATTATGTATGTATTTACAAAAAAAAAATGTATATAAGTATGTTTATCCGTTATTTAGTACCCATAATATAGGCTTCACGCTTAACTTGGTGCTAGATGGCGCTGTGTGAATGTCAGTGGATATATATAACATTGAAAAGCATGAAGCAAAGTAATAATGTTCGTACTATCATTCTTGATATCGATCTGCATGTTAGCGGGCACGGTATCCGGAACCTTAATGCTGACGAAGCCCGATGGCCGGGCCACCGCGCCGACCTCCTCATCGGACGAGATGTCCGTGATAGAGCTTGACCCAGCGTCGCTCATCCCTTCGTCAGTCTTCAAGCTCACATCCATCTTTTAACCTGTAACCACCACTCGTATCACCAACTTACCCGATCACCTTACCATAAGAATCAAATGTATACTTACCTAATCTTTCTACTCCGTCCAGCGAATCGTTAACAATACTTTTATAAACATTCACTGCTAACACTGTTATGTCACTTCCCGAAAACGTCGACGTCACAACAAATTGTACAATAGGTGACTATGAAGGAATGGAAGGTGACATCGACCCCTTGCTTCTGTCTTATCTGTCAAATGACGAGTCTCTCATAGTCAGGCGCGCATTCTAGAACGACACTCAACTTTGATCTTTACTTAAATGTGAGAAAGGGATAACGCTATATACGATAAAAAGCGGCATCACTTTACTCTTTTTAAGTAAACATCAATGCTTGAGACTCGTTCTAGAATACAGGCCTAAATATCACAAAACTTACGTTCGCCTTTGCACAAGCTGTTAACAATTAATACAATCCTTACAAATATTGCAAACATTTAAAACGAACCGGCTACTCAAATTTAAAATAACCAGTTGGTTTCAAATGTATCCTACGCTAACCATTGTGCCATTATACTTGTATTACAATACGACAACCGCGTCTAACGATAAGTGATAATATATATTCTTCTAGCTTATATATGTGTTAGCACCTTAGATAAAAAATAAACTTACTGAATGCACAATCTCTCTCAGTGTTTGCGGCAAAACTCTGCCATTCGTGTCGGTTGAGCAGAATTTAAATTCAGGTTCACTTGTCAGGTTCATAATAAAGTAGTGATGTGTTGTGCTTTTTGATTTTGTACCCTTTCAGTGACGCTTTAAGGTCGAAATTTAAATAAATAATTGTATGATAAAGATATAATAACTATATGCATGTGTGATGCGGCTAAGACCTTTTTGGTTATCGATTCTCCGTGATTGTGCATCTAGTATTGTTATTGTTTATATAAGGTTTGAACATAGATTGACACGCATTAATGAAATTAAGATGGCCGCCATGAGAATTCGATCAATGAAGAACATCCTATTGCCACAAAAGATTCACCCTTAAACCTAAAGATTTAAAATTATAGAAATCCTCCGTAACATGTTCAGTCACGCTCATATACACAACTATTCGACACGCGCCTTCCGCTTTCCATGTTTCTAAAAATAAACATGTAACATATATTAACATTCATGACATATAGCTAATCACTACATGAATAGTCATGGACGTATAAAAAATACGGAGTCTCGCTGACAACAAAAGTGTGTCAATATTCGGCCAGTTTTTATATGGCAAGCAACGAATATTAAGACATTTGGCTGCTATCTGTCATTAGACAAGAGGAATAAAAACTGAAAAGACCATGGCTTGCATTGTAACTTGGTGCAAAACCGAAGGAAAGAAAAATAAAACAGAAATTACTTTTCGTAGGTAAATGAACAATTCTGTTATTTATAGTTTAAAACATCAATATTAAGATACCAAAAACAACAGAAAATTATTTGTCGCAATGACATTGAGCAGCCGTCATTTCGGGGACACATGTTTTTTAATGACAATCCGTATTTTTCATACGACCATGCCAAAAGTACTTAAACTACATACTATAAATATATTTACACATTAAGCTTTCATGTCAAGTATTCATACACAATATTAAAACAAAATATAACAATATATAACACCTAGGATTAAAACAGCCATTATAAACTAAAAAAAAACATAAACGATCAAGTGTGAGTGTACTTTTGTTTGCGTGTGTAATGTATGATGTTTACTTACCCGATCCGCACGCGTACGGCGCGAACATCCTCACTAGCGACGCGGACAGCGCTGCAAACACGAGCGCCCACGCTATGTAGAACAGGTAGCTTATGATGTAGGCGCCGGGCCCGTCGCGAGGCCCCCCGAACACTTGCGGCCACGTCAGCCACTGACATGCATCACAACATTGACAACAATCAATAATCACCTTGGCAGACCGCCGCGCTCGCGCCACCACCCCGCGCACCGTTTACATTGGACAAACCTGCGAACAGTTGCCGTGATCGAACGTCGTCTCGTTACTAGACCAACAACACTGTTCCCTGTTGAACCAGAACGCCTGCGGGCATATGCCGAACTTGAGGTCCGTCATCCAGGACGCGCCGATGTCGATGACGCCCGCCACCACGCCGGTGCACACGCCGACGAGCAACACGCACACCCATCCCGACCACGCGTCGTGCGCGCCCTAAAACATGTCAGCGATGTAGTGTCTGCCCGTTTGGGAATCATAGCTACATTACAAGCACACCAACTGTGTCTTACTGTAAATATACCGTTTTGACGGTATCATTATATTTTTAGGTACGAAACAGACACTTGTAACTCTCAAGGTGCAAGAATTGCATTTCTTACCTTTATGAAGGAAGAAAGAAATGGAAAAAAAATAGAGGGTAAGGCAGTTTTTACAGAAGAAGATTACTGTTATAAATATTTTTCTAAGACTCTCATCATCAGTTCATTATAGGTCCACACCGAGCCTACCCGTACCCGGGTGTATAGGCCTTAGTCGTCCACGCGGGCCCATTGCAAATTCGTCAACATCACGCACAACACAACCTTAGAATCTCTTCGTAGGCGTGCGCAGGTTCCATCACAATGTTTTCCTTTACCGTAAGAGCGTCGAATAAACGTACATATAATTTCGGAAAATCGAAATGGCATTTGTAGGTGGCGGGGTGTGAACCTGAACCTTCCATATCGGAAGGTCCACACCAATGAGGCACCGACGCCCTTCTGATACATCTTAAATATAAATAAATAAATATCCACAGACATTGACACAGGCCATCTAGACCCGTATTAAAAGAGGAGCTTGTAGTTAGGGTACTGAACAACTGATAAGCATACTTATATATATTTTTTGTAAATACATACATATTATACATAGTAACACCCAGACCATTACAAACAGACTTCATGTTAATGCACACAAATTGGGGATTGAACCCGGAGCACTTGGTGTAGTAGCTAACATTATTAAACCACATGGATATTAAGATGTAGGTAATACATCCATCTATGCTTAAAGCTGTCAGATGATAATTAACGAAGCAAGTAATTATATATTTACTGTCTCCAATTCTTACGTATTTACAGTAAGACAAACTCAGCAATATTAGCTTTCACAACATAAAACATTTAACACACAGCAATATATAAATCTCAATGGAAGATTGACCATGCTTGTTGAATCCGTAAGCCATTTATGACAACAATGTAAAGTTCTGTATTTTAAAAATGTGTAATATGCATGTTAACTATAAAGAAGTGTTATGTAAATACTACATAAAGAGAGTACCGTTTGTATTTCTGTACCGTGTCCTACTGGTTCAGTTCGAGTAATTTAGTATGTTGCCAGTGTCATTCATTGTTTGGATGGATGGTCCACATGATGAAGACTTATACCTCAAATGATGAGAGCTATTAAATCCATATTTCTCTATTTCTATGTGTTTAATTTTTTTTTATGAACATTCTTTTGCCTTATAGAGGCATGTCAGTCCTATTGGTACTTGAACTTATTTGAAAACATTTCAATATACGACATTCAATCATATATTAGTTTACCATCATCTGAGCTTTTGCTTGGATTTAGGACACATTAAATTGTATTTTGTAAAATCTGGGGAGTTTTATTGATGCAGAATGTACATCACCCATTATATCTCAAGTTTCAACTGTAAACCAATATCCTGGAAGTGTTAACTTTTGATGGAAAGTCAGAATGTAACTAAAGAAACAAAATACAAATTGACTTGCTAATGGCACTTCTTTTGTTCATCATCATCACATGTTTTGAAGATACAGCATTTCAAAAAACAGTCAACATGACAAAAATAAATTTTGGATTGTTCTTACATGTAGAGTAGTTTTAAATGCTGGTAAGATAACACTTCTATAGTATTGGTTTATGGGAAACTAACGCAAAGCCAATATTTAGTTATCATCAGATTAACACACATCTAACAGTAAAATAAAAAGCAATGTGTGTGTGTGTGTAAAGTATATCCAAGTCTTATATGTGAAGATGCTTGAGTCACGGCTTACTCATTATTTTAGATAAGACTTCTATTATACTGTCATTCGACAAATAAAAAGTATCACACAAAGAACATCTTCACATGAATATGGATCACTGAACAAACAAAAAATTAACTGTATTCAACAATTACAGTACTTTAAACTGATGTTGTAATCTGATGAAGCTGTTAATACAATGAAAACCTGTTACACCAAAACTTGACTTGTAAAACAACAAGCATGGTCCTGTATTATGTCAAGGTACTTACTTTGATTAGATCCCATATTGAGTCTTGTCTCTTTTTCACAATATACCGGTGTCGCATACGATCACGAGCGATGTCTCTTTGCCAATCGATTGTGTGGAAGTCGTCATACTGACCAATACCAGGGATATCGTCATCTCCTGGAATATCACATAGGGATGATGAAGCTATATGCTAACAGTATACTTTTATCTCAACTAAATGCTAATAAAATTCGTTGTAGGCCTAAGTAACACTATCTATGCCATTAGTAATTTCAATGCAATTTTAATAAGCTACCAAGGTCGAAACGAAAACTAGGTAAAGCGAACACTCGCTTATGAGTTTCATTTAACTAACCTTGCATTCCGGAGAATATAACTGCGTCCCCTGTAACAATATTTCACTTATTTACCAATAATTATGCACACAAATTGCCATGTTATTTAAACTACTACTTGGTGAAGACTACAACGCTGCAATCTGATTACGGATGACTTAGCCGCTAATTATTTACGTTGTTAATATTAATCAACAAATGAAAACGCAGAAAACCCCCATTGAATTTAATTAAAAACAAAGGAAAACATTCACCTCTTTAATCAATGACGCAAAGATATCGTAAACGTCAAAATTAGCAGTGTTGCCATGAACATGACGAAAATTACCCCGCTTCGTTGCCGCGTTGTACTGTTCGGAAAACGGTATGATGCAAGATTATTTTCTTTTCTCTTCTACAGTATGGTTTATATATTTGCAGATTTCAACTGTGATATCATAGTATGTTCGAATAGCTATATCGCATACAAACCAAGTTAGGAAACTTCAAAATTTATAATATTCAATAAATATTTTTTTTTTTAAATTTACTTTAAATTATGTTTAAATATTCTAAAGTGTTGAACACATTGTTGGTTTGCCCGTAGAGTGTCACTGTCATCTTAACTGTCTGTCTCGACTTTCGTTTCGTGGCCTTCGCACGCGTGTCCTTTGCATTCTGGCGACATTTATCACGTGCTTCTAATGTTTCTATTTCAGAATCATCGGAATAAAAACAATGTACACTGCTGTTGATATAACAATTGTAATACCTTTAAAAATTACCTATATTCTGTTATCGTTATTGACAAGAGGTTCCGTTTCACTTGAATTCCCAATAAAATCCATATAATCTTATTTACACATCATGTACTCTTCCCAGAATTATAAAAAGAGAAGAGATCAAATCGATTAATGATGCTATTGGATTTAAATCTAATCTTTTGGAGATTAAGATAAGAATAGCTTCTTATAATTTTGTATCTATAGATTAACGATTTGACTTTGTTTTTATAAGTATCTTCATCTACGATACCAGTAGGGTTGCCACCGTTTTTTTGAAGGTATAATAGTGTCTATTGTACCTAATTATAGTTGACAAAATCAAGAAAGAAATTCATACAATTCTAAAATTAAAATGCAAATAAAAAACATTATTTTAACGTTTATAGACACACTTATTTTAAGTAATGAGTTGTATTTCCACTTCATATTTCTCACTACTCTTAGCTGTGGCTTACAAAGGCTTATTGCCTTATCAAAATAATAGGGATCTGAATTTCCATTCCATTAATATATAATATGCATATTTAATAAAATAAAAATTACGAAAACTACTGAATATGGCGATATTTGAATTAAAAGCGCGAAACTGAATAACGATAAAAATATATTTGTAGCTTTCGTACAATAATAATTTTCTATAACAGGCAGGACTTCTACAATGTACTGAAATATTACGGTACGATAAGATACAGAACGGGTGGCAACCCTAGATACAATAATGTTTTCAATTATTTCAATATACACAATAGTTTATGTAGATTTCAACTTTAAAGTAGTGAATAGTTTGAAACATAGGAAGGAAGGAATTATATCTTAATTATATAAAACATTGTCTGGTACTTACCGCAGTAGCGAAACAATACTTGTTATGTTTCTGTGTTAATGTAAAGCTCACTAATTACAAGTTTTTAAAACAGACTCCCATGGCAGTTATATTTTTCATGGAATCTTGTGCACTCAAAGCAAAAATCATCCCGTATTTATAATCGATTCGATCGAAACGCTACCTAGCTCAGTCACCGCGTGATTTCATTGTTTGACACATGCCTCCGGTGGGGGAATGCGAATTTCTGAGATATATGACATGCCAGAATCAAGGTACGGCACTACCAGAATCCAGTAGTTTAGACTATGTAAAAACAACGTAAAAAGAATATACCGAAATGCATAATATCGGCGACATTCAGCCAAGATTCGCTCAATCAATGAAGCATCACCTACTTGAACGACTATTCATACAAATTTATTATTACAATTTACTGAGACGTGTAAAGTACTCGCCTGAATAATATTAAATAGTCTATTTACAGGAGAAAAGATGAAATCTTTTTACTTTTTATAAGTGAGCGAGAAAAGCTTTCAAATCCTATACCTTTTCTTACTAAACCTGTGTAGGTGTGCTTTATAAAATGTTTATATGGATAATAGTTATTCGCTCAACTGAGACGAAACGAGATAATATATTTACTTGCGTCTCTAAAAGATGGCGTAACGGCGTAGATATTATGTTTTTCAAATCAGGTTTAAAATGTTAACAAGATACCTTCTATTTAATATTTTCAGTTTCTATCTACACCTCTATTCAATATCGTTAAATCTCAAAACTCTAAATAGATGAAAAACATCCTACATACTAAGGTCTTATTTTTTTACGAAAAAATGAGGCATTGACAAAAATTAGCTCCCCCTAAGCTGTTGTTTAGTAGCTTCTGTAATAACAGAAATTTAGTGAAATGTATGTCATATGCAACAATAACTAGTCACTCAATCTATTTCTAAGGTCAATGGTACCTATACTAATGTTTTTTTTTTACTTTGTAAGATGTTGACTACGGGGTTGTAAATACCCCGTAAAATATAAGGTTATACCCCTAATACTACTCATTGTAAGATGTATGTGTAGTATATATGCAGTTTGTAACATTTTAATATAATAATACTTTTAAATATAGTAACTCTAATAAGCTCTATAGCATGACCAGTCTAAATCATGATTACACTCGTAAATAAACATTGCTTAGCATTCGCTTAGTATTGATTGCTTTACTTTACTATGCAGCTTTCAAAAGCATAAAAGTAACTATAATGTGTATGTATGTATAATCTAAATCTCAACGTTAAATTGTCTATTAATAAAAGTAATGATGATTATATATACTAGTGCGCTAAACTATTCTTACCCGCGGAGGCACTGAAGTACTGAGCGATGTACGCTTGAAAAACAGAAAACATCGTTAATTATCTGATAATAATTGATGGCGTGCCAAGCTCGCTACTAAGGGTTAAATAAATTAAAAGAAAAAATAAATTATAAAAATCTAAAATTAAAATTCTATTAAAACTCTATTTGGAATTCATATTTTTTTTTATTACATACCAATTGATTTTATCAAAGTATTTTTTTACATATTGGGTTAATATAGAATTTTTTACAAATGGTTTTCTTTTTAATATTTGAAAATTAATGAATTGTGAAAAAATACAAATATATGTAAGTGTACGATGTTAGCACTTGGTGAAAGTCACTTACAAGCAAACTATTCAGCATTCGGCACATCACTACAGAAACAATGTTGCCAGTTTTAAAAATCTATCAAAACTGCTCCATACCGATTGAGGTTAGAACATACGTACCCGATGTTGCTGGTGAGTAAAATAAGGATGAGTACTTACAATTGGCGCTCGCCGAGGAGTTCCTGCCCCCATGCTCGTAGAGCTGGAAGGTGCCGTGGCTGGTGGGGGTGGTGTCCGTCGCCTGCTGCAGTCCCGGCGTGATATCTACCATATCATCCTCGGATTGAGTGCTACGGCCATTGCCCGAGTTCGCACCCTGGTGTTTTGTGTGTGTACAATAATCATTGTTATAATGTATAAACACAAAAATACATGTATACATTAAATAGTTTTGGACGGCGTATTTTCGTGAATGTACTTTATATTAATATATGAATTAAAGTATGAGAGTAAAGTATTAAAGTATTATCCTTTTGCAATTTCTGCAGCGATGGGGCGGCTCTACCGGCGTAAAACAAAGTTTTTCGTTGTGTGTTCGTCGTGTTAGTTCCCCATATTTTCCTGTTCCTTTTTTAAGGTTGGCAACTTTTAACGTGAATCGTTAACAACCAACGTAATAAAAACATATTTCCGGATTTTTTGAACAACATAACTATGTCATACAAGTATGTAAATATACCTGTATTGATTTTAAAGAAAACTGAGAAACCAACGTGTTGCTTGCCACTAATTAAAAGCAGCTAAAGTTACTAACTTGAGACGTCAGCAAGATATTAAGACACAATATTCATCTGTCAGCTAGTCAGTGCAGGATATAGCAAAATTATTAGTAACTGCTTTAAAGAGAAAAATAGACAAATTGAAGTAACCTCGAACGCGGCGAAGCTACAAATCTTAATAAACTTCATTAAATACTAAAACATTTTAGAATGCATATTAAATTCAAAAATATGCCGTCCGTAAAAAAAAGAAACAAAAACATGAGCTTAATAGTTATAATATTGTAACTTAGAATTATAATTACATATAATTAATATGTAATTATATAGGCAATAATCATCGTCAACAATACAAAAGGAACCAAACAACTTTCTTTGTTATATGAAAAGTTTGAATGATGTAGGTAAGTATAAATATACCGCGAGAATACAAATTTTATACTAAATAAGCACCTGTAAAAAATGGCCAATAAGAGAAAAAACAGCTACAACAAAAAAGTATATAGCCTTGTTGTACATAGTACGTACTTGTATGTCTATATATACTACAATGTTAAAAAAAAACCTCATTAGTACCTAACCAAATAATCCTACGAATAAGTCGAATTAGTCCTTCTGCCTACCAGTAACTCGGATCAATAGTAACAATAGAATAAATAAATTTAAGAACGACTTTAAAACGTGTAACTTAAACTCATCATTTGACTAGTTCCATTCCTAAGTCGTTGCTTCCTTAAAGCCGGGTATTGAGTCCCGGGTTGTAAATCGCTTCCACAGCATTTCCTATTGCTCCAACCACGTCCTATATTTGCCAAAATACGCACACGTAAAGGCTTTCTATTAGTAACAGAAAGAGAGTTCATTAAAAGTCACTATGTGATGAGTTCCTTGTAACGACTTATTGTTTCATGTGTAATATATTTTTGTATAATAACATTGCAGTCGCACTTACAACAATTTTTAGTTTTACAAGTTAGATGTACTCGTAAGCGCGAAGCCACACATTACCGGCGCATAAGTTACTGTTCAAACTTGTAGGTATTTCCGCACATAATATTTAGATGGTAAGAGTAATTTGAGTCAAGAAACAGAGATTTGCAACACACAAGTTGCAAAAATACAGTTCGTATCTATACTTCAAATTATTATGAATAAATGCTTAATGACAAAAGTCTTTGAGCAATGCATCCTACCCGTGCTAACATATGCAGCGGGATTGGTTAAGTTCAAAGTCACTCAACGCGCTATGGAGCGAGCTATGCTCGGGGTCTCTTAGGGATAAGATCAAAAATTATTTAATCCGTAAGAGAACTAAAGTTGCCGACATAGCCCGCCGGATCAGCAAGTTGAAGTGGGCTGGACACGAATGTTGCAGAGTCGATGGCCGTTGGAGCAGACGAGTTTTGGAGTGGAAACCTCGTCTTGGCAAGCGTAGCGTAGGATGCCCTCCGGTCCGATAGATCGACGACTTGCGTAAGGTCGCTGGTGGAGGCTGGATGAGAAAAACGAAAGAAAGAAAGAGGACCAGGATGTCTGGCGCAAAATAAGGAAGACCTATGTCCAGCAGTGGACTGCGATATGTTGAAGAGATATGCATAAGAAATACTTGGCAAATAATTTATCAACAGTGAATCATAAAAGCTATATGTTCAATGTATAGCAAGCAGTGCACGCAATGCAGTGGGTCGCTATAGGACAATGATGACTAAAACATAATACAAAAGCTAGTGCGAAGTCCTTGCACATATCTGGGATTGGCACGCGACTAGAAAGTCTTTCTTCGGGAACCATTTTCGTCTCTTGCCAAAATCATCCAGGAAAACTTCTATACGCCATCTTTTCCACCACTGCACAAAAGAGATGATTTATTAGCCAATAAAGCAAAGGAGAAAGCCGATCTCTTGAGCACATTCTTTGCGTTCAACTCATTCCTGGATGACTGAGGCCAAGACCCGCCCATCATGGCACGGTGTACGACTTGTATGCCGGACATCCGATTCCACCAAAAAGTAGTGCGGTCAGCTCTGATATCCCTGGATGTCCACAAATCTAGCAACCCCGGCGGAATTTCTCCCGTTGTTCTGAAGAAGTGCGCCTCGGAGTTTGCACAGGCAATAGCGCGCTCGGCTTTCCTATTCCTCCGGCGTAGTCCCGCCTTCATTGAAGACGGCTTTGGTGTCCCCGATCTTTAAAAATGACCGCTCAGATCCGTCCAACTACAGGCAAATAGCCATAACCTCACTACTCTCGAAAATAATGGAATCCTTTTTTAACAGCCAGCTCCTCCGGCACCTTGAGGATCACCAGTTGTTTAGTGACTATCAGCACGGGTCATTCGACTGGTGATCTCTTAAAGTACCTGATGCACTGATGGGCACAGGCAATCGAGAGTATAGGCGAAACTGTGGCTTTTAGTTTGGACTTTGCGAAGACCTTCGATCGGGTTTGGCATAAAACGCAACTTTCGAAGCTTCCGTCCTATGGGCTTCCTAAGAAATTATGCGAAAGGGTCACTAGATTCTTAGCTGACAAAAGCACAAAGGTTGTAGTCAACGGCGAATGCTCTGACCCCATGTCTATTCATGCTGGTGTCCCGCAAGACTGTGTTATCAGCTAAGCTGTTCCTCTTGCACATAAATGATATGCTACAAATCAGTAGCATTCATTGTTATGTTTCGGATAGGCTCGACTCCTTGGCACTACGCAGAGATGTAGCTTCGTTATGCATTCTCTTTCGCATTACCATGGGGAGTGCTCCGAGGAACTGTTCGGTCTGATCCCCGTCGCTTCTTTCCGCCATCGATCTACGCGACAACTCTACCACCCACACCACCTTGATAGTTAGCAAAGTACTACTGTGCGTTTTTACACAAACTTTCTGCCCCGCACCCCAAAATTGTGGAATGAGTTGCCGCATGCGGACAGATACGACCTGCAGACCTTCAAGAAAAGAGAGTGTTGCAAATGTCCATGGGCGTCAGTATTCACTCCCCATCAAGTGATTTGTCTGCTCGTTTGCCCCCTATCCTATTAAAAAAGGTAACCATTTAATCAGTCACCCAAATTCTTCCACTCGACATCAATCAGCCACAACATCCACTTAACCATGTCATCGGTCCAACAGAATTAACCCAACAAAATAATGAACGCTAAAAACCACCTTATTTACGTAAGGTTCTTTAGTTCCACCTGACAAAGTGCACAAAGTGACCATCTGTGACAAGGACGGGAGAGGGGTAAAAATAATGAAATTCATGTGACGCAATTTATTGACTCCATATAATCGATAAACTGTCTACGATATCTATTATTGGTAGGACGTGGTATGTTTTGTATCTTTTAGATAAGTACTTAAGAAAATTTAAATTAATCAAACTTCCACGCTAGTACTATGGAAAACAAACAAGGTGTTTCCACCATGCGTCCTTATTGTAATGCAGACAGATTCTAATGAGAATTATACACGCACGAATAGATAACTATTTATTTGCCTCTTCAATATGTCAAAATATAAATATCTAGATATAAGTGACGCCAAGCATTTTCATCACGTTAAACACGACTGACTATAAGATTTAGTCTTTTACTTTTACGAAAGGTGAAGAATTGAACACCGTCGAATTGCAAACGGTCGCTGATTGAGAATGAGGAAACCGGTGGCCCGGGAGATCTGACGCAGTTGTGGGAGACCTATGTCCAGCAGTGGACTGCAATAAGTTGTAGAAAGAAAGCTGCCGTGCCTACTCATTCTTAGAGTTGAATGGGTTATTATTTCAAAGAAATTCTATTAACATTTTAAAATGTGAAAAATAATGTTTCCTCCTCTCGGTCTTTGCATATTTATTCGTTTTATGAACATGAGCCAACATCACCGGCAATTCGGGCACAACCACTTGAACAAAGTGCTTGATTTCCGTTGGGGACTAATCGGCGAAAAAGACTTCGGAAGTAGACTCTATTATTCCATTATTTTTGTTTTATCAAAAACTATGAGCTTTGAAATTTGAACACTATAATTTATGTTCTTTGGCAGTAATGTAGCTTTTCAAAAAAGAAAGATTTTTTCAAATTGGTTCAATAGTTATGGAGCCTATTCATCACTCTTTGGAGAGGACAGAAGAAGAAGACAAAATTTATTTAAGATAATAAGAATCAAAAAGTTCTTTGATTGTGGTTCTATAAAACCTGCAGATTGTAATTCGCCATTTTGAGATGGCAGTAACGGCCATTTTGAATTCATAATGCATGCGCAATAACTGCGTAAGTAAAGCAAAATTTTATATGCAAGATTGCGGCTTTCTACTCGGTATACCAGGCGCAAAGAGGGGGAGACTATGACAGGATAGGCAATGGACTACGATTGTTGAAAAGAGAAATTCTAGGAAGATGGTCTTTGACATAGTGTTGCGCAATGATATTCTTCTAAAATATTACTTTTAGAATAATAACTAATACATGAAAATGATTATAACGTAGAAATATTTTTGAATAGTAGGTACTTCATAACCATAATTACGCATATTTTTGAAAACGCAAAGTTGACTGATTTTATTTCTTTACCTATGTAAATAATGTAAATGTCTTAGTGAGATTCTCCTAAACAAGTTAGAGAGACTACAGAATTTTTGTATCAGGATAATTTATGGTCTTCGTAAATACGATCGTGTTTCTTTTTATCGTGCAAAACTTAAATGGCTTCCTATACGCCAACGCCGTGATCTTCACGTTCTTTCGCTTTTATACACTATCCTTTTCAATGGAGTGGCACCAGCTTATCTCAAAGAGAAATTTAGTTTCTTACAGTCTTCTCATTATAGTGGTCTGCGTTCATCTTTAAAACTTAATCTTGCTTTTCCTTCTCATTCTTCCCATTCATTTACCCAGTCTTTTGCTGTTCAATCCATTCGACTGTGGAACTCTCTGCCAATGTCCATTCGTCAGTCTCCTTCTCTAACTGTTTTCAAAAGTCGCGTAAAAGAATTTTACCTTTCAATTTAACATTATTATTATTATTATTTATTTTTTTTTATTTTTTTATTTATGAATGTATCATATTATTATGTATGTTATATTCCTTATATCTTAATTTATTAATATAAGCTTATCTATTTGTTTTCATATCAATAATATAAATGTATTAGATATTTTATTTATGTGTAGAGTAATATATATATATATATATGATGTTTATATATGTATTTTATATTTAAATATATATATATATATTTTTTATGTTTATTTATATTTTATATATGTATATATGTTAATGTTGAAATATATTTATGTATTTATAAGTTGAATTAAGCTTTTCTTACTTTGCACTGTCTTGCCCTTTCATGTTGTTAATTTTCTATGTTTGTGAGGTTGTCTGGAAGAGATCGCTCCAAGCGATAAGGCCGCCTGAATTGCATTATTTTCCTTTATTTGTTGTTAAATATGTATCTTTTTCTTTTTTTGGTGTGCAATAAAGAATCATATCTATCTATCTATCTATCTATAATATTACCGAAATGGAAAACAAACAACAAAAAAAAAACAATATGTAATTTAAAACCGATTTGACTAGGATTGACTATTTGCCGATTTTTAAATTACCAGTAATGACAATAATATATTAATAAAACAATTTAGTTTTTTTTTCATAAACCTTATGTTACGATTACCGTAAAAACGGGCCTCGGCAAGCGCCAACCTCGATAGATTTAACTAGGTAAATTGATAAAAATTACTTATTAAAAAATACGGTATATTATTCGGAATAGTTTAATAATTACGACCAATAATTTGTGAAAAGAATCAACTAGTCGTAAAATGTATTTTTAATTTAATTTCTTTAAACAAAAGGACTGAACCTACATAAATAAATGTTGACCAAGTAAAAAGTACGTGCAAAATATTTTAATTTACGGACAATTCCGAACACCTTAGTAAAAATAAAACGTATCAGTTTTATCAGACAGAGGTCTGTCTGTGAACAATTCGACAGTCTCAAAAAGGTTTAACTGTTTTTGTCATCGGTCCCAATTAATTAGGGATGTCGTGTTGCAAATAATTATATCTACTTGTTCTAAAATAATAAAGGACATCACAAGATCACATTTTATTTAATAAATTATTTACTCGATGGTATGAAATATTTTGTCAACGCCGTAGAATAACCGTATATTCTTATTGCACTCGGTAAAAGTTAATGATACACGAATTAAAGAAAAATGTACCAAACATCGATATCGTGGTACCTATTAAAACATTAAAGCTCCAAAAATATGGTGATCTGCAGAAAACGCACAACTCACGATCAGCGCCTTGCATTTGCCTAAAAAAAATAAAGTCATCAGGAATGAGGGATCTCTCGCGAGCGCTCGCTGCTCAGCTTCCCGAAGATTTGACGGCACCATCTAAAAGTTAGAACCCACTTACCTTTAAGTTGATCAGCTCTTTTCTTTCTTCATTAAAAAAAAAACAAGAACCTAACGGCGAAAAATTAAAAGAAAGAATTCAAAGCTCTAACCCACCACAAAATAAAGATATGAAAAGCGTCAAACGCGGCGGGAAGTGACCAGGATAATTAAAACGCATATTAATCTCGACATTTGTAAAACAATTATAACGATTCGCTGACAGAATAGAAAAAAATCTGTAATACTTTTCCGATTTTAACACTCAAAAACTCGCGTCAATAAAAAATGTTTAAAAGACCGAGACCTCGCAAAGTTGTCGACGAAGCGTAGACCTGCTAACCGAGTTGGCTTGGCTCGTGTTGCGCGAGACGTGCAGAGCACTGGAAGTCTGCGAGAAGACTGAGCCCAGCCCCCGCCCTCGGGTCCTATTCGGACGATAGTGTACGTACGCCCCCCAATTCGCCGCTGTATTGCTGGCGGTGGGCGGTGCAAGCGCACCCCGACCCTACCCCTTACCCACCCTACGCGCCGGTTATTTCAATAGCAGGTGAGTTATAATTAAATAAATAAAGTAAGAGCGTCGTCGGTGGCTCAGTGGTGTGGACTGTCGCCTTCCTACCGGGAGGGCTGAGGTTCAAATCCCGACACGTACCAATGTATTTTCGAATTTTCGAAAAATATATGTACGTTATCCGACGCTCTTACGGTGAAGGAAAACATCGTGAGGAAACCTTCATGCACGCCTGCGAAGAGATTCGAAGGTTGTGTGTGAAGTCGTCCAATCCGCACTGGGCCCGCGTGGACGACTAAGGCCTAATCACCCTATACGGGTAGGCTCGTGCCCCTCGGTGGGGACGTTTAATGAGCTGATGATGATGAAATAAAGTACCCACCAACATTGCCGACGTCAACCATAACGTCATGTGGGTTCGTTAATATAAAATTACATTCAATATTACCATTAAACTTCATGATTCAGATATGTACCGAAATTTTTTAGCATAAACGCCCAAAAGACTAGACGTATAATACCTAGTATCGTACAACTAATACCATATTACTTTATAAATCCAAAACTACATCGGCAAAGCCAAATATGTGCTAATGAACTTGACCATCTGTTAGGAATTATGTGTGCGGCGGGTCTGTAACAGGTGGTTAGGGGGTTAAGCGAGAACCAAACTAAGCTGAACCGAGCCATTGTGCACTTCCTATCGAATGTAGAGTTCAACATAAGCAAGTCAACCACTAACTTGTGAATTGCTATCTGGTTTAGATTTAAAACGGGTTTTTCAGTCCTTTGACCAGAACTCTGATTGGTTGAAGGAGCGGGAATAATAATTATAATAAAATATTTATTTATTTTATCAAATGTAAAAGCAGTCTTAAACATGTATTCAGTGACTCCCCTTTTAAGCATATTAGCTCCTTTTAAGCATATTATGTATGGGAATATTTTACTAATTCCTCCTATGTTATTCAGCGACGATGTATTGATTTATTGAAAGCGTTTGTACTTTGCGTAGTGAAAGAAACAACCAGATCATTTAGGTACCTAATGTAAACGGGGGCGGCGACCCTTGACAACAGATTTATGTTTCTAGCAATGACATAACTTTTATTTATTTATGATATAACAAAATCTTTTCATTTATAATATCATTGGTTTTTCAAGACATTATTTTCAGTCAATTACGCCCTGCGTACGTCACCACAGACGGCAGATTTTAAAGACTATTATACCCAGTAATTACACACGCTAAGTGAATTTGGGTAAATTAAGCTTTTAAGTATGTTGTAAATGTAAAAAACATATATATTATTATAAAATTTGTTAACTATCATTGTCGAATTTAGTGGTTTGTTGAGGCCAATGTTATTTATTCGTCCTGCCGGTACACGGCAACTAGACCGACCTGGAAAATTTATGGCTAACTAGTTTGGCCTAGGCAAACTGATTGAACGTTTGCAAACGAGAAAGTAAACACATGTTAGAACTTGTTGACATGGATACGTGTCGATATTCAGAGAATTTAATCAGTATTTGGAATCAGGTAAACATAATTTAATGAGGTGTTTCTATGTATAATATGTATGTATTTACAAAAAAGAGTACAAGTATGTTTATCTATTGTTTAGAACCCATATTACAGGATAATGCTTAATTTGGGCTTAAATGTGTGTATTCAAGTAGATATTTATTTATTATTATTTATAGCTTAAATTGGCTTGCAATGGTTAAACAATGTCAAAAATATTATTCCGATACAATAATTTATTTGTATTAGTGATGATAGTGAAAATTCATAAAAAACTCACACATACAATACTAGGAGCAGCTTTACTTTCACTCATGTGACAGAGGGCCAAATTTGGCCTAGCGAACCATATCAGAGCTCATAACCGAAGTGATAATCAATTATGCAGGAGTCACCGTCGTCGTAAATGATAAGGAGAACGAGACTTCCGTCTTGTCAACATTCATTTAGGTTCTTCAGCATCTCTACGAGCTGTTCCGAAATCTCTGCCACAATGACGATATCGAAAACGAAGATAAGTAATATACGGCTTCATTAACGTTGACGCTTCGTTCAGACCAGTCCAGGGTCTTAAAGGTCCTCCAATGTGTTTGTAAACAGTTTCGGAGATATTAATCCCACTTTCTCTAACCGTGACACAAATGGAAGGGTATTGTCTGTTGATGTTGAATTTGAACGGTCATCGTCGCTGCATTTCAACACCTCGAAATTACGCCATTCTATCAAAAAATCGCAGCAGTCTCCAGAACAGCTCAGTCGAAGTCGAAGGCTTTCTGGTGGTCCACAAATGCCAAACATTGTGGGCTTGTGGCTGGTTATACTCCTTGGTCTTCTGTACGTAGCTGTAGTTGCCGAGCATAATGGATGTGGTTAAAGATACTCTAGCCTTTCGAAACCCAGGTTGCTCCGATGGTTCGAATTCAACTAGTATCATGGCGATACTGTGACAACTACGGCTAACAATTTGTAGACAAAACTTAGAACTGTATATAATTCTTCAAGGGAGTTTTATCGCCTTATTCAGAAAACTTGGATTCATTTTTGGAATTCGAATTCGGAAGATGAGGATTTTCGGATGACGGATACTCCGGATTGCATTCTCTAGTTCGCGTTGAGCCTCCGTCGATCATCCGCCAGGTAAGCGCTTCCTGTGCACCCGTAGCGCAATCACGACCCGTGATGCCTTTGCGTAAGCCCAGCCGGATAACATAATGTGTGTTCGTCGGTTGGCGGTCGGTGTAGCGTCGGTGGCTCAATGGTGTGGACTGTTGCCCTCCTACCGGGAGGGCTGAGGTTCAAATCCCGCCACGTACCAATGTGTTTTCGAATTTTAAAAATGTATATGTACGGTATCCGACGCTCTTACGGTAAAGGAAAACATCGTGAGGTAACCTGCGCACGCCTGCGAAGAGATTCAAAGGTTGTGCGTGAAGTCGTCCAATCCGAACTGGGCCCACGTGGACGACCAAGGCCTAGTCACCCAATAAGGGTAGGCTCGTGCCCCTCGGTGGGGACGTTAATAAGCTGATGATGATATATAGTGCTTAGTGCTCACATCGTCTGTTAATATGTGATCACCCTCACTTTTTTGCCAAATGAGTTAAGGGCGAGAATCCGTGCGAGTGAGATAACCGTACCTAGTTTATTCCTACCCCACAAAACACGAATAATTTGTACTTTTATTTTACCTTTTACTCTTAATCGTCCTACAAATGACATTAGTCTATTTATTTATTGAAAATGGCATTCTGTGTATATTGCGTCCCCAACCTCCATGTCGATCCCACGCAGTCGTGACAGATGGCTCCAAAATGAGTCCCTAGAGGAATACCTGCCGCAGCCTTTAGAAAGCATTTAGGAATAGAATCAAGCTCGATGTTCCAAATCTTCGGCTACACAAAGTAGGTAAATCTTTTGTGGGTAATGTATAAAGTATTTTAATAAAGTACCAAACAATTTTGTCAATCTTCACAGGTTTAGAGTTTAAAAAAATCTGGTGGAGGTATGCCAAGAGGATACTAGTATCTCCTGCTACTGCTACTTCGTAGAGGAATAGCGCCCCATGACGGGGGCCCTAAGAGGACTCCCCAACGACACACCTGAGGAACTGTTACCCTCAGGGGAAGGGGTTTTCCAACGACCCATGTAAAGGTTCCGTCCCACGCCGAGGAAGACCACGCTGCCTCTTCCACTTTATGATGCCGATGAGCTCCTAAGCATGCCGGGCATAACTATTTAAGCCTGGTAGCCGCGCGCGGACCCAGCTCAATGTTGCCAGGCATTCGGACACGCGTCGACCTACGTCTACCTCTTACACCAAAGGTTCCGGGTTCGATCCCCGGGCAATACAAACATTTTTGTGTATGAACATGTCTGTTTGTATTGGTCTGGGTGTTTACTATGTATAATTTGTTTGTAATTACAAAAAAATATATAAGTATGTTTATCCGTCGTTACCTACATTACAGATCAAATGCTTAGTTTGGGACTATGACGCTGTGTGAATGTCAGTGGATATTTATTTTGCGCCAGATATCGTGGTCTTTCGCTTCCCTCATCCAGTCTCCATTAGTGACGTTTCGCAAGTCGTCGGTCCCTCGGCCCGGGCGTCCTACGCTACGCTCGCCAAGACGCGGTCTTCACTCCAGGTGAACTCGTCTGCTCCAGCGGCATAACTTATGGTAGGCGTTTACAACTAAGAGATTAATTAGTACCAAAGGCTTAAAGTTCCTGCAATGTTCAAACCAAACTGGACAAAATCGCACAAACTGTCTTCCACGAGCCAGCCACCACGGATTCGACGGCCAGGTCACCCAACAAAACCCCATATCACTAGACCACGACAGTATTAGAGTACGTATAGCATAACAAATCGATCAAACACAGATTCCGTATTCGCAGTGTGCAATTGTGCATGTTGGATTTCTATACATCGACCCCAATTCTGTTAAAATTAAATGTTCACATTCACACATCGCCATCATCATCATCAGCTCATCAAACGTCCCCACCGAGAGGCACAAAACTACCCGTATAGGGTGATTAGGCCTTAGTCGTCCACGCGGGCCCAGTGCGGGTTGGACGACTTCACGCACAACCTGTGAATCTCTTCGCAGTGGTGCGCAGGTTTCCTCACGATGTTTTCCTTCACCGCGCCATTTAGTCCCAAACTTAGCATTTAGCCTGTTATATGGCACTGAACAACGGATAGACATAGTTTATCCTTTTTTTGTAAACACAAACAAAATTATTATGCATACACAAATGTTTGTACTGACCAGAGATCGACCCCGGAGCTTTAATTGGTAACACCACTTGGTTACTAGGTGATAGACTCGATACTGGATCGTCTTTGTAGATACCACCGCAGTGTCAGATAACGTGCCGTTTACTAGAAGTGTATTTCACTTCTGTGTGTCGAGATAAGGACACTATAGCTAGTGAATTTACTGTGTATAAGAGACCTAACATCTGTTGTCTTTAGTGACGGGCGCAGTGCGGCGTTGATGGAGAATAATAACTGTCTATCAGTTGTTGGTCTCCTTCAATGCCGCGCTAACATGGTCAGGCTTATCACTTACCATCATGTCAGCCGTTTTGTACACTTGGTACATAAAAACCATAAGCCAATTCCTTATACTATACAATTACCATTTTAAACATTAACGTTATACCGGAATAGTCAATTTACAGTTGGATTATAAAGTGTCATTATGGAGTAGTAATGTCAGATATAGGAGCGTCGGTGGCTCAAGGAGCGTCGGTGGCTCAATGGTGTGGACTGTCGCCTTCCTACCGGGAGAGCTGCGGTTCCCGACACGTACCAATGTGTTTTCGAATTTTCGAAAATATATGTACGCTATCCGACGCTCTTACGGTGAAGGAAAACATCGTGAGGAAACCTTCATGCACGCCTGCAAAGAGATTTGAAGGTTGTGTGTGAAATCCTTCAATCCGCACTGGGCCCGCGTGGACGACTAAGGCCTTATCACCCTGTACGGGTAGGCTCGTGCCCCTCGTCAGATAAGTTATTAGAATTGGGGCCCTGTAAATGTACACATTTTGGCACTAAATTAATTGGAATCCTATGTTACCGCAGCGCATATCACAACGGTTCGCGCGGTATTAATTAGAGAGTTCATGACTCAGGGTTGTGCAGTGGCGTGCACAAATATTATGAGTAGGGTATGAAAAGTGAGTGACACTAATCGCAAAAACAATAAATAATTTACATTTTTGACAAATTTAGTGTTGATGACAGCAGATCGGGTATGGTTTCAAATCTGTATAGGAAAATGGGCGAATAAGTGAGAATCATTTAATATGTTGTCGATGTTTCGGTTTGTCTGGATGCACAGGGTATGCACTGCTTATTTGCATATATGGAGTGCACGCCACTGGGGTTGTGTCACACGGAACTCCGATCTAGGATCCGGAATTATTGTTTGTCAACTAGTGAAGAGGACATTTCAAAAACAGGTTGCAGTCATGAAAAGCACCAATTACATATCTTAATCTAAGGGCTACCTACTACTATAACCTAAAAACATTGCGTCCTAACCTAACTTAGCAATTTACAGAGATTAATTAAGTACAAATTAAAGCTATGAGATAAAATTTACACTTTACGATGTCTATATTATTAATATCAGAAAATTAGGCCTTGCCATATAAATGTCAATCACAAGATGATCACCTGATATAACACAAATTGTATTAAATAAAACTAGTATTATTCAATACTATTTGTATTATACCTTTCGTCCAGTACCACCATTTTAATTCGAAGTGACGCAAATCCGAAAAGTTTCACTTCAGTTTACACAACGAACGCAAAAAGCCCTCGGAACGGAAAAAACTTAGCTCGCTCCGGGATTTTGAAACACCGGTTACGTAACAACACTGGGCGTCAAGCTTATTTACAGGTCCATCGCATAGCACAAAGCAGAGTTTAGGGTTACCAGCGAAGAGCCAAGTTCTTTTTGTTTTAATTAATAAGTCCCTAGTCTAGCGAAGATGTTGGAATATAAGGCTTAGCACAAAAGATTTACCAAATGACGATAGTGAAAAAACCTTTCTGACATTGAATTTAAGATTCTATACCGTTAATCTGATCCTATATTTTAAAAATAAATTGATGCAAATTGAAGAACTACCGTTTTATTTATGGAGTATTTATTATGGTTGAAAAAAGCTGAAAATTAAGATTAGTGCAGTGGTTTTGCATTTGATATTTGTCACATTCGTTTTAACGTTTATTGATCAAATTCATTCAGAGTGTTTCGAATTTCAACAAAATCTGCGTCATTGTTGTAAAAACAAGCAAATAAACACAAAAAAGCACTAGTGCATTAATATTGCTATTGTAACAGTTACAAAGATATTAATCTGACAATCACCTAATAACTCGTGTTTGTTTGTGAACAATGCAACTTCTAGCTTTAATTACAATTTTCAGATCTGTGATTACTGATTACCCACTGTTCGTAACCATGATATTCAATCATCCGAAGCGTTTTTTTTACTAAGAACGAACTTTAGCTCATCCTGAAACAGACATAATGAACAATGTCTTGATATTATATGAGCTGAAGGCAACTAGTTAAATCCACTTTAAAAATGCTGAGCGTTCGTCTGATCATAATGGGAGCGTGCACTACAAACTTTGAATGCATACTCATCAAAACTTACTCAAAAGAGAATATTCAACATTCTGGTAAGAGCTTTCTCGGTTCAAATTTTCTTACGTTGCCTCTTCAATAAGGCCTAAAATTTGAAAAACTTTCTGTCACAGCGACAGAAGTTATCTAGACTTGGGGATTTGTGTCGGAATAAAAATAGTTCTAGCGGGCGCAGGAAAGGTGTTTATATTATGTATCACCTAAACATGACAAGAACCGCAAATTCTTATAATGAACCTTCGTAGGATTTTAGAAATAAATGGTCTTATTTTACGCCTACATTTGTATTGCACTTACTACGTCTCGTAGTATATTTATAAAAACAAATTTCTATTCGCAACATTCAAGTTATGACCAACCACAGGACAGCTGTGTTGGGAATCGATGTGTTGATTTTTAAAAATGGTATCAAGGTTTCTAATATTTTTTTTATAAATTGAATAGATTGCGCAAGAGACACTTTCAAAGTTGAAAAAAGTGTGCCCCCGCCGTCGAATTTCTAAACTATGGGGCTACTAAAACTAAAAAATATACATGATGTACATGACCATGAAATCTAACAACGAAATTAAGTTTGAACGATTTCTGGTGTCGTTATTTTTATACGTCATAAACGGTGTACTACTATTTGTTTCATATTAAAGCTGTAATAGGTGCCAATAAAAATTATTTTATTTTATGGTACTTGCTGCTGAGGAATCCTCCACGGGCGAGCCCGTTACGCGCTTGGCCATTTTTTTACCTAACAAAATTTGCGTTAGCAGCCCTGAGATAAGCGCAGTATGGGTAGGTATTTACCAACTGATTGACATATAAACATCCAATAGTTATTTCAATATGGTCATGTTGTAGTCCCTTATCGGCAATAGTAACTTTGTATTTCACTGTTCGTCGTCTAGTTTCTAGGACGCAATAACTTTATAATTGTTGCTTCCTCACGCTGAACTGTGCACACAGCTGATTCAATTTAAATGATGTAGTTCATAAATCAATCATGTATGTGACCTCCGGCCTAAGCTTCGATAGAATTGGATATTTTAGTGTTCCGTAGCCAAATGGTCAAAATGAAACACTTATAGACAGAAAGCCTATTTAAAAAAGAAGCCTGACTTTAAATCTCTCTTTCTTAATTTGATATATACATGGAAATATACATTCTTCAGTTAAAAGATAAATACATTTTAATCTCAATAACAAATAATATTTACCATGGAATAAAATTACGAAAACCCCGCAAACGTCTCAATGCTGGTGGAATTTTAAAACTTATCTACATCCGGGTTTCTAGTCTGTTGAATATATACAATTGCGGTGTTAAAAGAGTTAAAGTAAATTGATATATATTTTTGAAAACCTAAATTGGAATAAAATGGCGTTAAAAATAAAGAACACCGCCAACCCTTGACCAGGTGAATACGCGCGCTGCACCGCATAAATACTATAGCTCGGCGTCAATCATTCCTTCGCTCTGTGCTGCAAACGACAGGTTTCCAAAACTACACCGAAACTTCGGCACTTTACATGTAGATATCTACCGAGGTTAAATTAAACATGAAGCTAATACAAAAATTGAAAACCGGAAAATCACCGCTGCTGATTTATATATTATATGATATAAAATCAGGAGTTGATATTAAAATGGTATATATTTTTATAGTAGCGGCGATGTTCTCACATATATTTTTATTCTCTAAATATTCGTTCATCTAGTAATTTACAAATAAACGTGAATCAGTTTAATAGATGAGGTAATTATTGCAAAAAGTTGTTACGGTTTGTTGGTTTCGGTAGAAATAATAAAATGTAATAAATACCTACTATTTCTCTTCAATCTTATGGCAGTTCACTGCTGGACATAAGTCCCCCCATTTTGGTAGTAAGTACCAATTTGTATAAACTGCTTAATGTTCAATTCAAATTTAACAATAAAACTGTTTTTTAATGTATCCTATGTATCTAATCAAATATACCTACATACTCATATCAAATGGAAAGTCTTATCCCACCAAAAACATTCTGTAAAAAATCTAGCCAAGTCTCGATGGAGCTGCTTGATTATCTCTAAAAAGTAATGAAATCAAGACAAAGACGTGCCAAGTCTAAGGTTCCTTACTGCAATTAATTAATTATTATGGTTGATGTTGTGTGACTTGGCCGTTGAAGAGTACACAAGGATACAAAACTAGGTGCTTTATGACACCATTGCACCAATCTGTCGCCAGAACCGCTACCCATTGACGGTACAAATTTGCCACTTGGAAAACGGTGATTCAATAGCCCATCGATTGTAGGCTTGATAAAGCCACTAACGTATAAAGAATGTTCAATGTAGACTTGGCACGTCTTTGTCTTGATTTCATTACTTTTAGACATAATCAAGCAGCTCCATCGAGACTTGGCTAGATTTTTTACAGAATGTTTTTGGTGGTATTTTACTTCTTTTTGTAGAAACTTGAAAGGAATATTAGACGACCCATTGGGTGTAATGGTTGAAACGTCGGCTACTACACCAAGGGTTCCGGGTTCGATCCCCGGGCAGTACCTACAAATATTTGTGTGCACCAACATGTCTGTTTGTATTGGTCTAGCGCGCTCGACTTGGCGGGGCACTAATGTGCCCCCCGATTTTTGACATCGGATGAAGCGGCCCACCATGTTAAATATATATTGTTTAAAGGCGGTATGTCAATCTCTTATAGTTTGGCTGGGCTCTTTAGTTATCTAAGCAGGGTCGCCAGGTACTCCAGATCTTCGATTATCCAAGTTATTATAGTTTTCCCTTTATGTAACCATTAAACCCTGACTCTGTACAAAATTTCAGCTCTGTGAGTTAATGGGAAGTACTAGTTCTATTTTGATGATTTTGTTATCTAAGCAGGGTCACCAGGTACTCCAGATCTTCGATTTTCGAAGTTTTCATAGTTTTCCCTTTATGTAGCCATTAAACCCTAACTCTGTACCGAATTTCAGCTTTCTGAGTTAATGGGAAGTACTAGTTCTATTTTGATGATCATGAGTGAGTGAGTGAGTGAGTGTCTGTCGAAAATGCGAAACTTTGCTTTCGCTTAACGTCGGAAATAAATGACCTACAGACTTGAAATTTCGGATTTAAAGTAAGTTATTATATCTTACTAGATGACGAAAATTTCAGCGCTCTGGTATTATCCAAAGGTTCTCAAATCGGGGCCTGAAAATGCGGCGAAATGGATCCTGTAAAGGATGGTACGGCAGTGTTTGCTTCGCGCTCGACTTGGCGGGGGGCACTGCCGTGCCCCCAGATAACAAATAATGAAGTTCTTGTTAACTCACCCAAGGAGCAAACGATACACGTGCCAGCCCTATACTAGAAAAAGGCTTATAATACGAGACCAGAAAAGCATTTCTCGGATACAATCTCAGCAAACCTATTATGCAATAGATAGCCAGTTAAAAGAAAGACGCTACGTTCAAACCTTTGTCCCTTGTGAAAGTTAATATTTTTTTAACAACAAGTTTCAAATCTCGTTGGCCAAGATTAAATAGTTTATTAAGGCAAAGACTATTATTATTTCACGTATCCTTCTTCAAATAAATATTAATCGCTTCTACAGATAGATACCTACATCTCGTAGACTTTATTACACTACTTTAAACAAAAACGAGCTTTTTATTTATTGAAAACTAACTGTTCCCCGTGATATTACCTACGGTATAAGGTTCTTTTCTCCCGCAATAAAACATAAACTAAAAAGCGCGCAGAACACGCAACGCGAGGTAATTTTTCATTCCAACATTTATTTATATGCAAAATGGGGAAGACCTAAGTCCAGCAATAGTATGCGATAGATTGAATGGGATTTATTTATATTAGTAACTAGCTATTCCTCGCGGTATTAACCGCGTTATAGGATATTCTCCCGCAGTAAAATATAACCTAAATACGCTTCGTTAAGCGACGCGCGGCCGCCGCGAACTATTGCTTAATTTTTTTTCTAAAATAAAAAGTATTGTCTAAAATCAAAGTAGCTTATGTTTTTCCATACTAAATCAGCTACCTGCCACAAAAGTCCCGTCCAAATCCATCCAGCCGTTACATAGATTACCCGGAACAAACATACGGACACACATATGTACGCATGTACCAAATAAACATTCTAATGCATGAAACACAAAATATACACATATAACAACAGGTAGCCAATTATAGGTCCTCACAAATAAAAATTGTATATAAAAGAACACCAGAATCTATATACTAATATATAAAGCTGAAGAGTGTTTGTTTGTTTGAACGCGCTAACCTCAGGAGCTACTAGTTCTATTTGAAAAATTCTTTCAGTGTTAGATAGCTTATATATCGAGGAAGGCTATAGGCTATATATCATCACGCTACGAGTAATAGAAGCGGAGCAGCAATGAAGAATGTGTCAAAATCGGGGGTATTTTTCATACTTGGAGCTTCCGCTGCGTACGCTGAGTAAACGGTTAAAGTTTCACAAAAGTCATGTATGAGTGTATTGTTCTCCTTTTAAAGGTCTACAAAAAAGTCCGCGACAGCATATGTCTATCTTTAAAGGTTAGCTCACTATAACATTTTTTGCAAAAAAAAATCTGAAATTGACCCCCAAACCTTTAAAGTTGGAGGAGGGTAAATCCTATGTATAGTGATAAATGTAAGAACCGTGTTATCCCGAATCTTATGCGAGCGAAGCCGCGGGCAAAAGCAAGTGTTTAATAAAATTAAACAATTAAAATACAACAAATGAGCCAACACAAAATCAACACAAGAAATAACTTAAATTAAGGTACTTTCAAAAAAATTCCTGCTCATAGCACTCCACGCCAAAGCCACACTAGTATTGAAGATATCAAAGTCAAAAATAACATTAAATTGATTGAATTTATCACCAACGCGCCACAGATATTCAATTTGCCTATAGTTAGTACGGAAGGAAAAGAAGGTTGTGTTTTCTTAAATATCTAAGAGGTACACTCAATCTAGCACGACTCAGTAAATCAATATTACAAACAGACACTCCAATTTTGTTTACACGTAGTTGATAAAGCTTTTGAGTGTGCAAAATAATTATAGTTAATCGTAATTTTGCTAAAAAGAAATCATTTTCCTGTTTAAATATTTCGACTGTATCTAAGAATGTTCTAGAAAATGAAAATAAACGTTTCATACGCTTCCTAAGTCGACCTTCTAAGGCTTAAATATAAGGACACCACCAGTGTTTTTAAATTTCTAGAGATATTTTTCCAGCAATGTTTAAGCATTCATTTCTTTAAAGTAATATTTATGTAAAACAACTATGTAAGAAAGACCTGTTTACATTGTCAATATTATTTTTTTTCTACAAAGCTTCCATCTATCTATCTATTCAACCTATCGCAGTCCACAGCTGGACATAGGTCCCTTCCATTTTGCGCCAGATATCCTGGTCCTCCGCTTTTCTCAACCAGCCTCCACCAGCGAGCAAGTCTTAAAAAGCAATATGTATAACGTAATAGTCAGCATCATCAGCTCATTATACGTCCCCACCGAGGGGCACGAGCCTAGCCATAAAGGGTGGCCTTAGTCGGCCACGCGGGGCCCAGTGCAGATTGGCCGAGTTTACGCACAACCTTTCAATTTATTCATAGACGTACGCTGGTTTCCTCACGATGTTTTCCTTTGGTGAAGGAAAACATAATAGTTACAATGTTACCCTTGTGAAATCTTACGAATTCCGACAAGGGCACTTTAAATATAAAAACAACAATAAGGTACCTAAAATAGATCCCTGAAGCACGCTCACAGGCACGTGAGCCACCTCAATTTCACAACAGCTTTTTGCGTTCTAACAGTTAAAAATATTTTATTAAATTCACTGAGCAATCCGACACACCCTCGGGAATACCTTAATTTGTTAAATCATGTACGAATAACTTTATTTAGAGCGTCGGTGGCTCAATGGTGTGGACTGTCGCCCTCCTACCGGGAGGGATGAGGTTCAAATCCCGACACGTACCAATGTGTTTTCGAATTTTCGAAGATATATGTACGTTATCCGACGCTCTTACTGTAAAGGAAAACATCGTGAGGAAACCTTCATGCACGCCTGCGAAGAGATTCAAAGGTTGTGCGTGAAGTCGTCCAACCCGCACTGGGCCCGCGTGGACGACTAAGGCCTAATCACCCTATACGGGTAGGCTCGTGCCCCTCGGTGGGGACGTTTAATGAGCTGATGATGATGATGATGAACTTTATTTCACGAAATGTCTACAGATCGCAAAATATTACAATGGAATCACACGTACTCTCAGATATAAAATATTTGCATAAGTAGTGCGACTGTACTGCATGTCTGCCTCTGAAGTTTCTTTTAAATTAGGAAATAGACAATTGTAATTGATACTTGTAAATTCATAAGCATTTCATTAATAATCTAGCGACCAGCCCCGGCTTTGTACGGGTGCAATGCTCGTAATTAATAGGCAGGTTCCCGCGCCCGGCGGCCGGCCGGTACCGCCGCAAACGCGGCCGGCCGGTGCCGCCGCAAAAGATACGTACGATAATTTTTAAATCTCTCATATATCAAATATTCATTTCAATCATATGCTATATGTCTAATTCCTCCGAGGCTATATGGGGCCACACAGATCTATATTAAATCAATAATTGGTTAAAATCGCTTCGAAAATCAGCCATTAAGTATTTGTTGTGAAATTGTGTGTATCCATAAGAATAGACATATAACATTTAGACATATAACATATAGCGGAGTTTTCTGTAGAACTTTTCAATGTGTACAATACTAAGCACATTATTTTGATAAATCTCTTAGGGTTCAGCCTACGTTTGCAAAGTAAGCGGCAAAAATGAAGTAATTTTTAGAGATCGCATTAGAAACCTCAAAACTTGTTAGTTTTGAGGTTTCTAATAAAAAAGTAAAAGTAACTAAAAGTATTGCCCTACTTTTCAATGGATATTATATACATATAAACCTTCCTCTTGAATCACTGTACCTATTTAAAAAACCGCATCAATATCTGGTTTTTAATTTTAAAGATTTAAGCATACACAAAGCAAATTTCTTTTATACTATGTAGTGACAAGCAAGTTTTACACTTGCTCACCTTACAGAAATGAAAAATATAATCGCCCCTTTTGAGAACACACAGCACTAGAGTAAAACATTTAAATGAGAACGTTTCCTATTTTCTAAAAGTATCGCATATAAAATGTGGTGTTTTAGTACAAAGATATTTTCAATGCATAATATATACTAAAATGTAAAGCGAAATAAACTTCACTATTATGTATATACGAGCATAGAACACGAGCTTATCTTCCCCGCCGCTTGCACTATTAACCTAACTGCATTCAAAAGTGTTCTAGAATACAACGCCACGAGTCGCTATGAGAACACTTTGAAGTCTGCCTTTTGATACGTTTGTGTACATATCATTTTCTAAATCGCCGAGCTGTTAAATTTGCAATAAATGAATTCAACCTTTTGACAGGTTAAAATGATGGCTGCATATAACCAGCAATTTTTATTGGATACAACCCAAGCACAAAGGTGTAAGATTCAAAATATAGAGTCCATGTGTATGTCTTGTTACGAGTCGTGAACAACTTATTGTCTGTAATTGAGTCATCAGTTCATCCTCATTCAGGGATTGGTAAACACTTATATAAGACAAGATCAGTCTCTCATGATTTTGGTACACATAAATACGAAAAACAAAATTCCGATATGCACAATCACGAAACTTCCGAAAGATTCAAAACTTCGCAATCAGTAATCCGATTTATTACAATTCCTATTGTCAAAAATCCGACATTTCTAAGATTTAACGTAACGATTTTGAGAATGCCGAATTTGAAAATACTAAACTACAAAAAATCCGAATTATTAATCTGAAATATCATTGGTACATATACCGAAAGTCAAAGTTCCGAATGGCATACGTGAGGCTGGCAATATTCTTTGCCCTACTAACGATTTGAGTTCATATTGGTCTGGAGTACAGAGATCAAAATCGCACGGGGATTATAAAGAGAAAGACTTTCCCTTTCAGATTTCCCCCGGTTCAGTAGTTAAGTTTAGTTATTACAGCCTAATATGTCCATTTCTGAACGAAGGCCTCCCCTAATGGTTCCCACGCGGACCAATCCCTAGCAGTTGTCATACATCTGCTACCCACCACCAACCGGGTCATTCGACTTTCTGGTCAGAGGTCGGCCTACGCCTCGTTATCCGTCACGTGAACCCAATGGAGAACCTCTATTTCTTCCGCCTCAAGGGCCATCGGTTCTATGCACTATGTGCCCTGCCCACTGCCACTTCAACTTGCTAATCCTAGGGGCAATGTCAGTCACCCTTCTCCTACGGATATCCTCGTTGCGTATCTTATCGCACCCTCCACATTGGAAGGCAACAGTACAAATGAGCCAACGACACTCTTAAAACTATGAAGTCACATATCGTATCTATATTCACAAACTGCATCACAAAAATAATCCAGCATGTTGAATCATTAAAAGACTATCAAGGTATTAAGACAGGGAGTCTAAACGCAAACAGTACTTCGTACAAAGGAGTTTTTTAATTATGCTTTTTAACTGGCAAATATTGTAGTTGTTGGGATTCCATGCGATATTGGACTTTGCGCACAAAACGGAATTTTCAAAGGTATGATGATGACACAGCGAAACTCTGCGGGAGCATAGATAAAATTGAGTAAATAAAGCATCTGACAAATAATGCACCAAGTTAGCCGGTTTCATGGAACGCGCGGGCCATTTATGATTAAAAAAACCAGACGCATTGCCGTTGCATTCATTTCAGTAAAGAGTATTGCCCCAAAGTGTCAGTAACACAAATAAATGATGAAAAAAATAATTTATGAAAAGTAATTGTTATGAAATCTAAATTAGACTTCTACGAGAGACATGGTTTAATATAATAAAGCTTAGATAAACAATAAACTAAGTGCACAATCTCACTCAAAAACTGTCCGCGGTAAAATTCTACCCATCCGTCAGTTGGGCAAAATTTTCATTCACAATCACGTCGCTCGCTACCTGCAGCACACGTGCTCTTGATTTTGTATCCTTGTATTGACGCCTTAAGGTCAAAAATTTAATTAATAATCTTGTGTCATAAATATAATATGTGTCACATATGTGTCGAGCGCATCATTTTTCGGTTAATATTTCTTCATGATTGTGCATCTAGTTAGTTCATAGTGAAGTCAGTATTTACAGCAAATACATACATATTATACATAGAAAACACCCAGACAAACAGACGTGGTCATGCACAATGTTTGTACTGCCCGGGGATCAAGCCTGGAACCCTCGGCGTAATAGCCGACGTCTACACCAGATGGGTCGTCAATTTTAGCTAACAACTTCACCAATCAGCGATCACCCTCTCGGTCCAATAAAGGCAAACTTAAAGACAATACACTAATAAGTATGTACTCACAGTTGATATCACCCCCCATGACGGATAATCATAGCTCCAAAAAGGGGGGTGCGGTAATTCACCTCCTCCGGTAATCGGAAACAACGCAAAACGTTGGTCACGCCAATTTTCTCTCATTGGGTACCAGTGAGGCTCCAGTTGAGAACTTGAGACAACCCATTTGTGCCGACGTTTGGTTTAAGAAAACAATATTCTGTACATTACTATTAGAGCGTCGGTGGCTTCATTTCATTTCATTTCATATCTTTATTGCACTCCATAAGGCAGAAAGAAAGAAAAATATTTATTTGGTGCAATTCAATTATTACATGTTAGTCCATAAAATTATAATAATAATTAATCAATACTAACAACTAAAAACCTTAAAAATTGAATATTATAACTAAAATATTAAAAAAAAAAAAATATAATAACTAAATAAAATAATTAAAAGAACCCCCCTTTGGTAGAGTTCCGAAGACACTGGCAGCGTTACCCCTTTGAATCGCTAAACTAATTCTTTGACCAAGGTAGCTGCCAGATCTTCGGTCTCCAGTAATGTCGACTAATCGTTTGGAAATTTCTTTAAAAAGCCTAATAGCGCTAGGGCCCCACGGACCAAGGGTCTCGACACCGAATGGGACAAAGTCATATTCAGAGCCTAGACCCCTGTATTTGCACGTTTTGGCTTTTTCAGCCGCTTCACACGCCGCACCAGCTCTGTTGTTGGTTCCATGTAGATGGGAAGGGCTAGTGTGTCTGAACAGGTAGCATCCCACACAGCACCCGGCCCAACTTCCATGGAATCAAACTCATACCGTCCGGTCTCTTGCCATCGTCTCTTGCGATACCAGACGGCTCAAGAAGACTTGGCACGTTGACGGTGGCAAGGGACCGGCGTATGATATCGTTAAGTGCGGCATGTCTCGAGAAGCGGCCAGCACTTTTTGGCAAGAAAGTCCGTGATGCCCTAGCTTGTCGACATCACTGCCACAGGGGCACGTATGAGGAGCGCAGACCGGAACCCCAAGCCGCAGACAGGTTACAATGCGCAGCGTGTCAGGTTCAAGAAATGTTCCTGTGTTTGACGAAGGGTACGCGTGAAGCCAGTAGCCTGCTTCACGCGCACCCAAGGCCAAAAGCCTGGCTCGCTCCGAACCTGAACTGGAGCTCAAAAGACTGTCATACTCCATAAGTAACATAGATGTTAAAACAATATAGGTAAGTTCATTTATGGACCCTGTAGGGCACGGCAAGTAGGAGAGACGAGGAGTCACCTTGGGCTCATATTAATCAAACAATTAAAATATAATTAAGGCCTTTATATTATTAAGGCCTAGAGTGACCTGACATTTATATTTTTATTATTCTAATATTTATTGATTGATCTTTATTTGGATGTAAATTAAATGTATTTATGTGCAGAAATATAATTATAATTATTTTATATATATATGATGGTTTGGCGATTTTAATTTTATTTAGATTTTATTTAAATTTGAATTTAACTTTTAATGACTTCAATAAATTACTTAATGATTTTAATAAATTATTGTTATTCAGTTAAGATTATTATGAATAACATTTTATTGGCTTATTGTTGTGGTCTGTTGCCATCCGACCTAGAGTGTGCAAATCCCGCCACGTATGTACCAATGTGTTTCTAAATTATATGCACGTTTATAAATAAATATCCACTGACATTCACTCAGCGCCATCTAGCCCCAGGTTAACGTGAAGCCTGTATTATGGTTACTAAACAACGGATAAACGTACTTATATATTTTTTTTCGTAAATATATACATATTATACATAGAAACACCCAGACCATTACAAACAGAGATGTTCATGCACACAAATGTTTATATTGCCCGGGGATCGAACCCGGAACCCTTGGTGTAGCAGCCGACGTCTCAACTACAACACCAAATGGGTCGTCGAAATGGGTTTATCCGACGTTCTTACGGTGAAGGAAAACATCGTGAGGAAACCTGCGCACGCCTACGCCACACTACTAAGGCTTAAGGGTAGGCTCGTGCCCCTCGATGTGGTCGTATAATGAGCTAAGATGATGATGATGACTCAGTAGCTCTCACACACATTTCAATACCTGATTAAGGCACAAAAAGCCCTGATTTAACCTCATACTAAATGCCTTAAATATTAAACCCTGTATGTATTTACATATATTTTTGTGTCGAAAACCGAGCACGTGATAGGCACAATGCAGCCTGAATGCACAATCAATATTTCCATATTTAGCGAGCATTCACAACAATATGAAAACTCTTTGTCGGTATTTCATAATGCAATTTTACTGGAATGTTGTTTGGTTTCAAGGTAGTTTAAAAGCGAGTTATTTTTCGACCTAACCATCAATTTCAGAACTATATATATTATCCTTTCATATGGGGAAACCTAAGAGTAAGGACCCTAAACCTTGATAGAATTATTTGATAATAACATAGTAGATATATGGAACTAGGAACTATACTTACCCGGTGAAGCTGTGTAGGCTATCTGCATTCATTAAGAAAATACCTTATATTTTTTTTAATAGTAATACTGAAGTTAAGGGCACACTGTGACCGCGAATTGCTCAATAAGCTTTAACTACTATCTGGGGCCTACAGTGTTAATAAATAATCTATTTGACAAAGGTAGAAATAAAATATGCCAGAACCCACTACTAGAACCGAACAAGCTTAGGGATGGTCAGGCAGACATATTAGACAGAGACATTATTTTAATTCAATTAGCAAAGACGCATTAGTTTAGGGAAAAGATCATCACCATCAGCTCAAATACGTCCCCACCGAGGGACACGAACCTACCCGTAAAGAGTGTACAGGCCTTAGTCATTCACGCGGGCCCAGGATTGGCCAACGTCACGCACAACCTTTGAATATCTACGTAGGCATGCGCAGGTCTCCTCAATATATTTTCCCTCACCGTAAAAGCGTCAAAAAACCTACGTAAAATTTCGAAAATTTTGAAAGATGTGTGGGATTTGTTCGGAATCCTCCAGATCGGAAGTCAACAGGACGTTCTAAACGACATCACTCAAAAAATCACCTACCATAGCATTCTCGATTGCACGTTAAGCAACCTTAAGCCTATTCACACATAGAATAGATTCCATATTCCACCTATTCACTTCACCCCCCACTACATCGCATCTTCGCTGCATGTAATCCTAGATCAGAATTCCGAAAGGCCATCGACAATATTTCGGCGATTTTTATAACACTCACTCATATTTGTACCGCGAATGTTGTTCTCGTACATATTATTAGTTCCACGGGTTTAATTTTATTTCCCCACAGTAGGGGCGAGGCGGGGGTGAGTAAGCCATCATTGAACGTCCACCGACAAACATGCATGTGTACACTTTTTGAATAGGACACTAGCGTATTTGGGCATTGTTGATGTTTACACCGTACGATTATTTGCTTGGACAAAAAAGAATTTCATATATCAGCTACTAATTGATTTGTCTGAAATGAAGGGTACTTTAAGCTGTTGGCTACAAACTACTGATGGCAGTCGTTAGCATCCACCAATCCGAATTGTGCCCGTGTGATGGGGTTACAATTCAATCTTTCCATGGCTATTCTGTGCGGGGCTGTGACTGCAGTGCAACGTTATAGACTGATAGTGGTGCTAACAGATCAGGGGGATTATCGCCATCTCCTAAATCAGCATTTTTGGACCAGAAAAGTCAAAGTAATATTATTATAATACAGTTATAAGAGATGGCGGTAAGTCTTTCCATTTATGTAAAAATCATGTTACTATTGGTGTGTATACTATAATTATAAAGTAACCACCTTTTTGCGCAGGTAGCCGAATAATGACAAAATGAGGATACTTGGGGTGACGTAACCAAGTATTAATTATAGCGTGTTCTTGGAATTGGTTATTTCTACTGAAAATAATAATTAATACGCCGACACATTTCATAGAAAATGTGACAAAGCTAAAACGACGCACAAAAATATTTTTATAAACTTCTTTTTCTTATATATATAATTGTGGGAAAATATAATATAAATAATAAATATAAAAAAAGTTACAACAGTAGCAACGATTGCATTGTTCCTATTGATAATTAGACAAATTTTGTAGTACCTTGGATTTTTATAATGGGAAAGTAGTAAAATATTATTGAAACTCTCTCTCCTCAACCTATCGCAGTCACTGCTGGACATAGTTGTGCATAGTTTTCCCCCATTTTGCGTCAGATATCCTCAGCCCCAGAGGTACTACGCGACGCGCGCCCGCCGCGCGGTATAACATTGCGTTATTTTTCCAAAATAAAAAGTCCTGTCCAAATCCATTTTTCGCAACTTTCGCAAGTCGTCGGTCCCATCGGGCTGGAGGGCGTCCTACGCTACTCTACGCTTGCCAAGAGGCGGTCTCCACTCCAAAAATGTCTGCTCCAAAGGCCCTCGGAAAAACATATTAAAACTCATCGATAACTAATGACAAGAATTTTTATATGCAAAAAAATAGGTGCATTCGTGGAGTATAAATCTCACTTTAAGCCCTTTTAATTACTGCCAGTGGGAGGGTCAGTGGTAACAACGTTATTGAAATTCGATCAGCTTTACATTTTAACTATAATATATGATTTATATTGAAACATAATGTTTTATCTATATATTTTATTATTAATCTATTACATATATTTTGTATTATGTAAATAAAATTGGAGTCTGTTTGTCATATTGAAATTACCATTTTTTCTTCATACATATGAATATATACGGTACGTATGACAAAATATCACTTTTTTTAATTTTGTGTGTCTGACTGTTTGTTCCGGGTAATCTCTGAAACGGCTGGATGGATTTGGACGGGACTTTTTTGGCAGGTAGCTGATGTTATAAGTAAAAACATTTTTTTTAGTTCAGACAATACTTTTTGATGATGAACAGCTAGACATAGTCTTACATGAACACGAAAGGATGTTGTTTATAGTATGAAATGCAGGTATATAAAGCAAAGACGACCCTGCAAAATTCAAACTTTTAAGAGCAATCCAATTAGTTTGACAATTATTTATTATAATTGAACCTTCTATAACGGCGGCAGAACGGTGACAGGGGATTAGACATCTCCAAATATTTACTATCACTTATACCCGTATAAAATGGATAATTAATAAACCTTATATATCATTTAAATAATTATTAGGCATACTTTTAGTTATATATAACTTTTAAAATTATTCAAACCTGTAGGTTTGCGGTGGAGTGATAGGATATAGGCCAAAGAAAAAACGGAATGAAACAGGAAAGATATGGCTTAGACAATACGCAAGAATGAAAGAACCCTCATGAAGCGCCGAACCAAAATAACGTGAGAGCCAGCCGTTGATTGATTGACGGGCAAAAACTCCCGTCAAACAATAATGTAAAAGTATAGATTTATGATATGCTCACAAAACAATCGAAAAAAGTGTACTGAATAACAACACAATACATATTTCGAATGAGCGTACATTTACCTAAACAAAGAGCCTACAACCGCATTCAATTTGGCGGTTCGTTTTTAAGGTACGGATGGGCGTATCTACCTTTATATATACAAAATATCATTGCGTCATACAATAGGATTTCAATGACTTCGCTGTAAAGTTTAAAACCTACATTTACCTGTATGTCTCGCAAAAAAATATCACAGCATCAAACCCACAGATTTGCCCAATACAGGAGATGGGGCAAGCCGCGTTTAAAGTGCGACAAATGTAAGCTCACGAGCATACACTGGCTGCCAGTTTACGCTCTGTGAGACGAGTCAAGTGCACGAATATTAGAAAAATTACCGTTTTTTCCCAAATGCCATCCTGTGCAATTGTAACATGCCATCATCGCAATGAATCAGTAAATTTACCAAGAAATATAATAACTTTCACAGGTAAGAACCGAAAGAAATTGCGACACTGGGACTGCCTATAAACTTGACGGCTTGTCCATCTAATTGTATATTCGGATGTCTGTGATCAAACCGTCACATCCAATTTTCATAAGCAACTGCGGAAATGGTTGAACATATTATTAATGTCTAGTTACATAGTATACATAGTTACATCATGCCAAATTTCAACAAACAGTATTTCTCGTAAATGCAATGCAAATTGTTGAAGAAAATTCATTTTCAGATTATTCAACTGCAAATTGAAACATGAATTTACTCTCAGAATGATTTGGTTATTTCTAGGCGAACCTGTTTATCATAAGAAGACAAGGTTAATCCTGGTTTCTAAGAAATCACGTTGCAAATAAACTAATTTTAGGGACCAATTATAAACAGCTTATTTTGCCAGTTATATTGTTTTTTTAAAGAAACAATTAAGGCAATTTATTACGAAATGCCTTGAGATTGAATGTAATCCGATTAGCAAATAATGTTCAAAATACGTGAAAAGTCTATCGAACAATGTTGCGTGGGGGGCACCTCCCTTTATTAGGGTTCCGAATCAATTGCAAAAAACCGTAACCCTTAGATTTGACATGTCTGTCTGACCATCCGTATGTCACAGCCACTCCTCTCAAAACTATAAGAACTGTCGAAACTTTGTAAGTATATTTGTATGCGTTTCACGCATTAAGAATTCACATAAACTTAAAACAAAATACAATTGGAATATATATTTATTTATGGGTTCCCATACTTGGAAATGTAACTAGTATTTTTTTAACAATTTCACACGTGTGAAGTCTTTAACAATTAAATTGACGTTTCAAATACTTTTTGTTATAAATTAAATAGTTTACACGAACTCCTTCCAAAGTCCCCCTTCCTCTTTAGCTTTTAAAATAAATACAATAAAAATTAAAAAATATATGTGCTGTATATGTACCAAATATGTATGTGTAACCAAATATCGATAATTGGTTTGAAGATAATCAATAGTTCCTTTATTTATTTTGAAACACTACTGCTGCTACGGAAACTCTTCATGGGCGAGTCCGAATCGCACTTGGCAGCTTCTTTCATAATGATCTGGGTAAATTTGAACGTGGGCGAGCAGAGAAGACTTATGTTTGTTTGAGATTTTCCCCTAATCGATACAATAGTACTTCATTACGAAGTTAAAACAAGAGGTACAGTCAGCGTCTAAAATATAGGAGCACTTAGGGTATCAAAATTAATAGAACACACCGAAGGGTCAACAAAGTGTTCATATTGTTGTCAACATTCTAGTCGCTGAAAAAATGGAGTCCTGAAAACTGTCATATAAATAGATACAAACAAGCACCAATATATGGTTACAGTCATCGCGTCAATGGTATCGAAGCATCTTGAATGTTCATGAATGTGGAACACATTTTACTCCGAAACTATAAGCACTACACTATTCAAACTTTGTACGTATATCTATTATGTGAACCGCTATTAGGTTTTCACAAGAAACTTAATATATATCTATATATATATATTGGGGTTCCCCATACATTGAACTGAATACCTTAATTTTTTTTTTGTCAAACCCCCTCCCGTGTGGGGTATGAATGTGTAGAACTTAAAAAATGATATCAAGATTTCTAATATCATTTTTTTATAAATTGAATATTTTGCGCGAGAGACCCTCTAATTTCTAAACTATGGGGTTGATAAAATCGAAAAAAAAAAGATGTACATTACCATAAAATTTTGGCGCTTAGACAATTATTTTATTTTGAACATGACATCGTAGACATATCTTTATGTCTACTGTCTATCGTTTACAGTTTAAGATATCGTAAACGATAGGTACCGAATACGTGTTTTGTATGCGAGGAATATAAAGTCGATTTTTTTCAAATATGTATAATATTAAAATGTATTTAATTAAAGTATGTACATTGTTATCTATACACTTATGCCATATCATAATTAGATCTCTATACTAAAAAACATTCAGACGGGAATCAATGAAATGAAGGCGCTTTGTAATGGTCCATCAGAGATGATTTTTTTTCCATTAGAAGAAGTTATCCAAATTTAGCAAAAGAAAAAAATCTTCTTTTGTGTTTTTCATTTTCGGAAAATAAGGCTCTCTCCAAGCGGATACGAAAACTCTTTCGCAGGGAACTCCGCTGTTTCAATACAAGGTTCATTCAGGACCTTATTGAGTAGAACAGGGGGCCCAAAGTTTTCCAAAAGCCATCTGGTGAAGCTTAAGGCAGCAGATGGGTAATTACTCACAACTCGCCCACAGATCCTGGAAGAGGTTGAGAAATTCTATGGACTGTATTCATCGAGCGCTCATCAGCCACAGACCGAGGACACCAATGATCCACGTGCCCCGCTAGGGCGCAATTGGACGCAGAATATCCCGGATGTTGACGTTAGCGAGATTAGTGCAGCACTGGAGCAACTCAGAAATGGGAGGGCCCCGGGTGTTATTATTATGCTTAAAGACAAAAGTCTTTGAGCAATGCGTTTTACCCGTGTTAACATACGCAGCTGAGATATGGACACTGACTGCGGGATTGGTTCATAAGTTCAAAGTCATTCAACGCGCAATGGAGCGAGCTATGCTCGGGGTAAGAAAACTAAAGTTACCGACATAGCCCGCTGGATCAGCAAGTTGAAGTGGCAGTGGGCTGGTCACGTATGTTGTAGAACCGATGGCCGTTGGAGCAGACGAGTTGTGGAGTGGAGACCGCGTCTTGGCAAGCGTAGCGTACGACGCCCTCCGGCCCGATAGACCGACGACTTGCGAAAGGACGCTGGTGGAGACTGGATATGAAACGTGGAGGACCGAGATATCTGGCGCAAAATGGGGGGGAGACCTATGTCCAGCAGTGGACTGCGATACGTTGAAGAGAGAAATGTTTTTTTCGAAATTTGGATAATTTCTGGTAATATGTAGGCAAGGTACGGGGAGTGCGGTGAATGTCTTATATATTCCAATTAAAGCTCCTCGGATTTGGCAGCCATCTGTTCTGCAGAAATATTTTTTGGTCAATTCGGACCTAATAATTATCTGAGCATAAAACAGTCAACAAGTTTTACATATAATCTTATGCTCAACGTTGTAAGTTCATTTTTGCATAAATCCAACAGCGACTTTCGATTATACTATTGGATTGTGAATTCGAAATTTGAAATCTGTTATAGAGGCACCTTTCTCCTTTATCAAATATATGATTCGATGTTTTGTGGTAAATATATATTACTTATTTTTTCCTGCGGCTTTGCTCGTATGAAATTTGGGGTAACATGGTTTCTTTTCTTGGTTTAGAACACAAAAGTTAAAATAAATGCTTTCCATCGATGCATGATTTCCTACCTTGAAAACTGTGAAAAGTGCAATATGAAATCCTCGTCCCCGTAATGCACGTTTCTTTTGTTAGTGATAAATTTTCTTACTATATGCCTTGAAAATTGCTGCATACAAACTTCCACCCCCGTTGTGGGGGTGTGAAAAAGGCGTCTGAAATATCACTCTCCATCCCTTCAACAGTCCCCACTAAAAACACGACAATTCGTTGCTCCATTTTGCCGTTAGAGATGGACAAACAGACACACTATCACATTATAATATTAGTATGGATTCCAAGCTTGTTTTTATTGCATTTGACATTAGTATAATTAGTAGAATGACATGAACAGTAGATTGCGTAAAGAGGTTTTAATAAGTATATTATTTAAAAGTGTTCTACATTTGAACTCAAGGTGCTTCGATACCAAATGCGATACTGTAACCATATTATTAGCAATTTGTTTGTACCTATCTATATAACATTTTAAACGCCTTGATTTTTTGAGCGACTAGAATGTTGACAACAATATGAACACTTTGTTTGTACCGAGATTATTGACCTTTTGGTTCTGTCTATTAATTTGGATACCCTTAGTGCTCCTATATTTTAGACGCTGACTGTACTTTAGCTGATTATTAGTAGAATGCGTACAAACAGATTTATCTTTTTTTTGTTTATTTTTGCTGTTTGCCGCGGATGACCCTCACAGTAAGTGGCGAGGGCAGAATTGCTAGTAAAATTTGTTTCATTCGACCGAACAGTTATTATTTATTATCCTCTGACATTCACGCAGCGCCATCTAGTTAAGCGTAAGCTAGTATGAGTATTAAACAAGGGATAAATAACTTATTACTTTTTTGGTAAAACAAACATATAATACATAGAAACGTTCAGACAAATACAAACAGACTTGTTCAATGTTCATGCATACAAATTTTTGTAATACCCGGGGATCGAACCCGGAACCATTAGTATTTTTTTATCATCTATAGGCAGACATTTGACCGCCATCTCACCTGATAGTAAGTGATGATGCGACCTAGAACGGAGCATGCCTGCCTAGAAACAGCCTGGGTCTACCCAGCGATGTGTAAATGTCTGTCGATATTTATTTTATGTATCGTTATTATTTAACGCCAAGATGCCTTGCTAAACATACCTTGCCCCCAATAAAGAAAACATCGTTATTTTTGTATATTTATGTTAACATTTCCAACAGAAACATGTATGAGAAAAGCGAAAAAAGAACTGAGATTACAAGTATAACGTTGCTCTAGTAACTTTATTTTCACACCGCAAAGGTAACGTCCAATGTAGGTAAACTATATTCAAAGCTCTGCTCTTACCAAACACGATATTATATGTCGCTCTAAACTTCATTTGCTCCAGTAAAGACGTTACCTATATCAAGTTTACGCTATATTTCGAGATAGCAAAGTTGTGACCCACATTTTGCTATTTCAATACTCTATGCTACAATTTTGGTATAAACCATGACCGTATAAAAATATACAGATGGAGTCTTTCTAACATAAAGTGTGTAAAAATCCGGCCAGTGTTTGTATGGAAAATCACATAATATTAAGACATTTGACGACGTCTGTCAACAAAGCCTTATATTATATTAGAAAAAAAAACTAAAAAAGAGCATGGTCTGTTGCGAAACCCGCAGTGAACAAAAGAAGAACAATCCAGAAATTACGTATCATAGTAGTGAAATTATAGTGGCAAAGTTTCATATCGTTATTTTTGTTTACTTTTTTATGTTACAAAGTGTACAGAACGGTCGGGACGCTCATGGTAAGCGATACGCCTGACCATGGCAGAGCGGCGTTAAATGAGACCAACAACTGATAGACATTTTTTATTCTCCATCTCATCGCCGCATTGCGCCCATCACCAGAGACAACAGATATTAGGTCTCTTATACCCGGTAATTTTACTAGCTACAGTGCCCTCATCCCGAAACATAGAAATTTACTAAAATTTGTTTTAATTCATGATAATGTGAAATGCCAAACAAAAAGCTACCATGCTTATAGTTAATTACGAACCGTGGCCTTTTTGAACGTACACGAATGCATTCAAATGAAACAACGCAACGTTCATTTGAGTTATGTTATGACTAAAAACCACTACCAGATCAATTTTAAACCTGTCAGAAACACAAACCGTATTTATAGCGTAATACATATCGTATTAACTATTAAATAGCGCACTCCAAAAGCTTAAAACCGCATTTACGGCGACAACATTCCTCATTATTAAATCACTTTATGATATCAAACTGCAAGTAAAACGTTGCAAATACTGCAACTGGGGGCGGACGAGACGAGGGTGGCCATGTTTTTTACAACAAGTAAACGGATTTTTAGGTCTGATAAGGAAAATGATTATTTGGAAGTATTTTAGAAAAATGCACCGCCTTTTTTATACATACACTAGCGACCCGCCCATGCTTCGCACGGGTGCAATGGTGATATTCGTAATATTCGCACGCTCCCGCCTGCCGGGTCGGCCGGTACCGCCGCAAATGCTACGTACCGCAATTTTTAAATCTGTAA